>JAVXUO010000830.1:0-54369 GCA_033065855.1 Escallonia rubra
CCCTTGCACAGAGGTTACAAATGACATATACTCTTTCCTGAGACCACGGATGAGATATCGCCGCAATCGTGCTTCACTAACAGGCTCGTCCACATCCAACTCTGAAATTTCAGAGCATATATTTTTAATTTTCAAAAAATAATCTGAAAAGGACATACCTCCTTGCGTCAGCCCAGCAAGCTCATTCTCAAGCAATTGTAGCCTGGCTGTGTTCTTCTTTGTAAACAGCCTCTCAAGAGTTCTCCATACTTCCTTTGGCGAGTTCACATCACGAATGTGATCAATATGCTCTTTGCTAATTGATGTTCTCAGAGCAAAGAGAGCCTTCCACACTTGATCTTCCATTTGCGTCTTGGTTCGGCATTTTCCGGAGTGTCATTTGGAATATCCGAATCAGCACTATCAACTAGATCCCATAGATCTTGACCTTGAAGGTAAGCTTCCATGCACAATCGCCAGTAATTGTAGTTTGTGCCTACAAGTTTTTCCATACCATAATTTGTTGAGTTACTTCCACTGTTGTTGGGTTCCATCACTACACCAAAAGTCTAAGAGACAAAACAACAAACACCTCTTCTGCACACCTAACACCAAGCAAAGTTAGCACTTCCAACCTGGCTCTAGATACCATAACAAAAAAAAGGTCAGATTGCAGAAGTATGTCACACCCACATTAGTTTACAGATGAAGTACTCAAAGAACAAAAGATCTGGAGGAAAACTTTATTTCTTGCTTATCTTAAAAATAGAACCGTGCATACAAACATATAAAGAGAGAGCAGTAACTGACTCCTCCTAAGATATTGCCACTAACAAATAACCCCTCCTAAGATACTGTCACTAACAAATAACAGACTAATCACTACTAATGATAATCTCTTTAGGTGACACCTCACCAAGTAAAGAAATTGACTTATTCAAAGCTAAAACAAATAACCAGAAAATAGAAGTCAGTAAGATGCACTAATTTTAACACATCATACGTCTGTCTTCGCAAATTCATGATCCTGGCATGCCTATTAATTTAAACAGGAAGTTGAAGCCCGTCTCTATTAGGTTGGAGTATAAATAAAGTCTGGTTCAGAAAAAAGGAGAATTCCATTAAACCTCCACCCATTTATGGCACCACTGCAGTTTCCTGTTTATCGTCTTGGTCAGTCTTCATATTTTCATAACAAGGTCAAGCATGACGCAACAGTCTTTCCTTTGGTGGTATCAATATTACCCTCCCATGTCTCAGGTTGTTTAAAGTTTGAAAGTTCGTGAATGACAGTGTTTCATTGGTAAAAATATTTACTAGGTCAAAACTCGGGATTCAACTACCCAAAAAAGTTATGAACATGGTATTCAACTAACTTAAGATTTTAGAGTAATCGATAATTTTTTTAGACTTTTAAAGTAACTAATAAGTTAACAAGCTATGATTTGACAAGGTCTGAGAGCCAACCAAGTATAGACCACTATTTCATGCTACTTCAAGCCCCATCCCCATTGCCCAAATTCCGCAGTGGCCGGGTGTGGTCGTCCCTAAAACTCTCTCCCTTCTTTGTGCAACTTTCTGTTCTATCCTCTCTCCAATTTGTCACCACGCTGTTGTCTCTACCGTCCGGTACTCATATACTTCTCTACAGCGCCACGGCATAACCATGCTTTCCATCGCCATCATCGTCCTTTGGCCTCTGAAGCTGGTGCCAATTGACTAGCTCCTTCAGTGGGTGGAAAGTAACTGCTTTGGGTGTATTCAGGGGTATAGTCGCAAGTTTGATTGAGATGCTCGATTGATTGGTGGTTTGGTTTTTTCTTTAGGTTAGTTTTCAACCGTTTTAGTTTTAGTTTCAGCCCTTTTCTTCAGTTCTGTGCTTTGTATAAAATACCATATAAAAAGTTATTTTACGAGTTGTACTATCCAAATATCCAATCGCGTGTACGGCAGCTTGTATATATAGGGATAGATACAGACGGCGGATGATGTGATTAGGGTTTGCTGGCTATGGAGCAACCACCGTATGCGCCACCTTCGTACACCTTACCACGCCCGCGCCGAGAAACCTACAATCCCTGCTATCCCCACCTTGGCAAGAGGCCTGATTACCTCCCCCCTCCTTATCCCGAGGTATTTAGATCTTAATTAGATAAACCATTATCTGTGCGTTTTCTACGTAATTGTTATGTGTGTCTGTTTGCAGTATGTTAATCAATCTCGTTTTGGGTGTTGTATTTGTGTTCAATTAGATGATAATAACAGCGATTGCCGCATTGAAGGACAAGGACGGTTCGAGCCTAGAAGCCATAGCCGAGTACACGAAGAATCACTTCCCCAACCTCCCACCTTCTCACTTGGCCTGCTCGAATCTCTTTATCAATCAACTCAAAGATGAAGGCGTGCTTCTCACCGCGGGCAACAACTACATGATCTCTCCTGATAGCTCTCATCTCATTCCTACTTCTTTCCCTAAGCGCAATCCTCCTCCCAAGCCGAGACCCAATCCGGTGCATCGGCCCCCGCGTCCTAAGCGCAGGCCATTTCTCGAGTGCTACAAGGTGACGCCTGTCCATAAAGGCCCTGGTCCTGCTCCCAAGCACCAAATTTTCTATCGCGAGTGGAGTGATAAGCCAGGGTTATTGGAAGACGGGCCTTGGCGATATTGTGATGGCCCATCCATCACTTTTTTCCTGCCTGTTTCAAGTGAAGCTATCGAGCGGGTGCTGAAGGAGACTGAAAGTATCGAGCCGGTGTCGAAGGAGACTGAACCTGTACTGGGCCGGCGTCAGCGGTCCAGTGACTCGAGCCCTGAACGCCGTAACACTAGACCAAGAGGCAGCCAATCAAGGTAATTCCATTGTGTCTTTTCTTATCGTGTTACCGAATGTACAGAATTTAGCACTGGAGTACTGTTAACTGTTAACCCCCATTGAAATATCTAACACCTGAAATTTCTAGATAAAGGTACAGCATAGTTTATTAACTCGTATATCTACTTTATTGAAGAAACTCCAAACGTGACATTAGTGATTCTGGTTAGACCGGAAGTGTTTAATGCAACAAAAAGATTTATAAGATTCACACATTGGAGTCCCTTGACGTCAATTATCCACTATACTTCTTAAACCTAGGCCCGAGCAACCTCTAGGTGCCAACATGTTGTACTTTGGGAATCAGTGATAACAGATCATTATGTTTACTCAATGACAAGTTTCCAAATGATATACCAATACTAGCTGGATTCATCTCATGACACCCCAAAACCTTTATGTGTACATAATCCCTTGGGTACTGGAAAAAAAACAAATGGAATAAAGAAGAGAATGAGAATCTAGGCATAATGTAACACAAACATTACAATAGCACGTAAGTATATATTTTACTCTTTTGATCTTGCTAGACGGTAACATCAATGTAAAATAAACCACATTTCAAATGAAAGAATACCACTGCTATTTGTTTACAAATAAATGAACCCGAAAATACCGCTTATCTGACAAAGTCGCTAAGTCTCTTAGAGTCTAGGGAGCATAGAGTATGGTGCAAGTGTAAATACAACACGTGTGTGGATATGCGGATAGTGTCGCTTTAGGGGGGAAAATATATATATACACGTGTGTGCGGCTTGGTTATGGCAAGTATATGTTGTGTACAACGCTAGAAAAGTCCCATTTTATCTAGCTGTCAATCCATTGACGGCAAAGATCGATCTTTATTGGGGGAAAAAACTCGCCAAACTTCCCCTTGTAGAGCAGTTGGTGTAAATTACGCAACTACCCCCCTCTTCAACAAAAAAGGAAAGAAATTTTCTTACCAACTGCCCCTCTTTGGGGTGGTTGGTACAATTAAAGTGTCCCACTCTCGCTTATTTGTCCTAAAAGTCGACAACCCAACCCCAACCCACCCCCCCGGGCCCGCACGGCCGCGGTCATTGGTTGTAGATCAAATTGGTAAAGGCAATTGTAGAGTGTGACCGGTTGCAATTCTCGATTGAAAATAAGGGCGGGTCTAGTTATTTGGGCTATATCTGTTGCAGAATCATGTTCGTCTTTAATAACAGCGCTGAGGGGAGATTGCAAAACCAGTTGATGCATGCAAGGTTATGGGTTTGGTTGTGGCTGGGTGGTTTGTTGGCGGAGTTGTCGGGTTTTGTCTGTGGTATGGATGTGGTGGCGCGACTGCTGTAGGTTGTGGTTGTGGTGGATTTGTAGGTTGTGGAAGAGGGGGGGCAGGGTGTGGTTGGTAACTGCTGAGGGTGGTGAGATTGATTGGGGAGGCTGCTAGAGTCAATGCTTGCGGGTGGTTAGGGACTGTGGTGGTGGCCGATGATTAGGGCTATAGTGGTCTGGGCTGATGGTTGGTTTTGAGGTGGTTGACAATGGTGTTCTATGGTTTTTATGGTGATGGCTATTTTGCGTGTGATTTAGAGAAGAAAAAATTAATCTCGGCCGTCAGAGTGTTTACGTGGACGACCAGAGATCAACTGGATAAAATGTAAATAATCTAGCATTAGGTCTGCTTCTGCCTCATATTCGTATATTTGTGTGTAGATACCCATATGTGTAACAAAAACATTGGTCTAGCCAATCTTTTTTATTGTTTAATAGTGCCTTATGGCTTGAGGAGGCATCAGCCCTAAAAAATGTGTCGGATTTTGTATTTTCTAAGAACTTTTCATGCTATTTTGGATAATAAGTTTATAAGTGCGTATCAATATGAAAGAATTGAAATTTGGAAGGTCACGTGGTTGCAAAGCGATAAAAACCCACATCGACTACTTTGATAAGAGATCCATCTCTTTCTTCTTCTTCTACAAAACAGAGCTCATACAGGTGTGCCCTTCTTCTTCTTCTTCTTCCACATTTGTTCTCCCCCTTCAGAAATCAGTCAGGCTGGGCGCTGGTGCTACATCTAGACGCTCACCGCCCTTCCAATTGCCAGTTGCCCGTCGCCGTTGAAACTATGGTCTTCTCCTCCTCCTTTTTTCTCTTCTTCTTCCGCGCCCCGCTTTTGTCAAACCATTGGCCACGAATCGTGTATTGGGCTTAAGAAATTCTTCCCGAATTTGACTTTGAGCCCTCAAGCACCCGATCCATGTATCATGTCAGCAGCGCACCTGAAAGTCAGTAAAGTAAGTGAAAACTGAATATTATGGACCCGCACCCTGGTGCACACCCGGCCGCACCTGCACCCATTTCGCATCAGGTGCTGGTGCGTCAGCCAAAATGCCGCCCCCCATGCTTCATAGCTTAGTGTAGTACTCTCATAAGCACTATTGCAACTCACTCAATGTTCAAGATGTTAATGACACTGCCAGTTGTCGTGTATCGAAGTAAGTAATGGAACAGAGGTCTAGAATACGTATAACTTTGGTGCGTAATCTCATTAAAGGTACTTCCACACTATTACCTAATAATTAGGCCACTAAGAAGTCTAGTACTACTTGGTTTAAGAAGTTAATACATCTTGCATTACCAATTCCAGAGAACCTGTAACTTGGGTGTCCTGACCCAATTCACATCTGGTTTAACAGATCGGATCTTTTATTAGAAAGCGTTGTAGTGTTAAAGAAAACAGCCAACGCGAGCCTTACTATGGTCGTGTTAAATTTTTTAGTCATCGCCCTGTGGCACTAATATGTCCAGTTAGACAAGTGGTCGGCCTAGGAAAATTATTACTTGGGCTGTCCAGAGCTATTGCTCACTTCTAAATTTAGGCTATAGTACCTTACAGTTTACCCTTTCTCCTTTGTCTCTTTTTGCCAATATCCATGCCCCCTCCCCCCCACCTCCCCCTCCCCCTTTCCCCCCTTCTCTCTCTCTCCCGCCCTCCCTCCCTTCCTTCCTTCAGTCGCCACCACTGCCCATACCACTTCCTTTCCCAATACGACCAACACTACTGTTACGTGCTGGCCACCAACTTCCCCTCTCCCCCCTGCCTATCACCACCCCTGAGGCCACAAACACGGGCACCTCTTGTGCTTCTCCATTCAATGTTTTGACTGATATACACTTGGGACCAAAATAGACAACAAGACACTCAAAACGGAATGGAGGGGGTAGCGCTGGCATCTTACAATCGGAAACGGAGGAGGTCCATTCAGTGTTTTGACTTGTGCTTCTCCATTCAATGTTTTGACATGTTATACACTTGGGACTGACCAAAATAGACAACAAGACACTCAAAACGGAATGGAGGGGGTACCCTGGCATCTTGTGATCTGAAACGGAGGAAGTCCATATTGTGAGCAGCAATACACATAAATGCAATCAACTTTTGAAATGGTCTTCCAGCAAAGTTTACTAGTTCAATTTCACAGGACTCCAAAAATCTTATTAGAAGAAATCTACTGGTTATCTGTTTAGCTTAACAAATAAATGCAGTCAACTGGCTTGTACTACTGACTATTCAGTCAGCCAGTTGGTAATTCTGTGTATAATTCAGTGGTTAATTCTTTGTTAGTTGTGGGGGTATGGTTGTTCCGTAAAACTTTAGCATGTTTCAGTTAATTGATGAGTGTAGCGTAAAGGTCATGTGCATAATGTAAAATAACTTGTAGGTTGTAAACTAACTTAGCAAGTTTTTCCGCAACACTAAAACGTGTTTCAGTTGATTGATGAGTATAGTCACCTATTTACAAGTGTAATGTGTGTAATGTAAAGCCTACTATTCGAGTTTCTTGAGGGGTTGGGATGGCCTCTATATGTAGGACTCATAACAATTTAAGAAACACAAAATAGGACTAAACAAAGGCTTGAGTGACTTTCAATTGAGGAAATGTTCAACTGACACCTACACTTCAAGTTTGTAAGTGTAAACATGTTTTCTGCTTTTAATACACTTCAAGTTTGTAACTGCAACTTCTGTTTTGTTACAAAAATTGTGGCAGCAGCAGTTCTGATGTGGGAGAAGCCTTAGCAAAGGTGCTGTAGTTCCTCTAGGGGACTGGTGATGCTCTGAACATTTTGCTTTTTGTCGACATGGGACTGGGGCTGATGATACTTTTGAATGTCTTTTGTTTAAAGTTGACATGGGATTGCGCAGATGATATTTTGGTGTGTACAGTTTGACTTGATCCTGCTCACAGTCGCACTCTTTGGTTGCCGTCTTTTTGGAACTGTTGATGGTCATGTATCCTTTTGTTTAATCCAGAGAATTGCATATCAAAAGCTCGGCGTTGATGGTCGTGTATTAATATCATACTTTTCACCTGCTTGATTACCGTAATTTGGCATCAAATCTGTCGAAAATAAGAAGCTCGGTACATTGTTGTTGTGGTGAAAAGCATAATGGGACTTGGACAACCTTGTCATGGTAGTTAGGAACTTAATCCATATATACCGACCGGATGACGAAAATTCAGAGCATAGAACTAGGTTTTGCAGCAGTAAGTGCTAATACTTTTGCAGCTCCTCCTTACTGTGGTTGGAATTACAGGCCGCTGCTGTAGGCGACATCCTATCTATGGTTTGACATCCTAAAGAACATGAGGAATAGATCTAATGCCACCTCTGTTGACTGGAAAGGCACCACCCCTCTTTAGGGGATCCCCTTCTTGATTACACTCGTGTCCTTCAACAAATCTTAAATTTCTTTTGGGTGGGGAAGGGACAATATTCATCTGGCAATGGGGGTTGCCTTGGGCCGAGACTGCCTTAGGAATGATAGTTAAGACCCTTTGCATATCCCCACCTTGACACTTTAAGTTATTAGCCACCAGCAATACCAAGTCAAGCTCTTCAATATCTATCATCCTTTTTTGTAATTCTTACGAGATAAGGGTATGATATGATGCCATGATTAAAGGTTTCACTGTAGATATTTGATTCGCTGCAATAATCAAAGTCAAAATTGCTGTAATCAGCCTTGGAGACTATATTTTGCAAATGACTTGTTAGGTCGAATTAAAAGTGATTTTTTATGTTCAGTTGTATGGAAGCATGATATGCATTGTTGGAAGAACAACTAATAAGGTAATAAGTTATGATTTGGCAAGGTCCGAGGGCCAACCCCATTTAACCACTATTTCATGCCACTTCAAGCCCATCCATGTTCCCCAAATTCAGCAGCGGGTGTGGTCGTCCCTAAAACTCTCTCCCTTCTCTCTTCTTTCTCTCTCTAAGACAACCACGGCATGGTGGGGGTGTTCTTCCTCCTCTCTCCTCTCTCCGCCCTCTCACCTCCCTCCCTCCCTCCCTCCTTTCTTTGTTCAACTTTCTGTTCTATCCTCTCTCCAATTCATCACCATGGTGTTGTCTGCCATCCACTGCCCCGTACTCATATTCTTCTCTACAGCGCCACACCACAACCACTTCCACCGCTTTCCATCGCCATCATCGTCTTTTGGCCTCTGAAGCTGGCGCCAATTGACTAGGCTCCTTCAAAGGGTGGAAAGTAACTGCTTTGGGTGTATTCAGGGGTATAGTCGCAAGTTTGATTGAGATGCTCGATTGATTGGTGGTTTGGTGTAAAGGGCGCGAGGGCTCTGGGTGGTCCTGTAGACTAGGTAACACCATTCCGAACAAGTAGGGTCACTATTAAGCCTAGATCCATAGGCACATGATTACATACCTCGGTTTGGGAGTCAAACAAGCCAAGTTTACTAACTTGGCTAATCTATCTAGCAATTCATTCGTACTGAGAGCAATTCAAGACAGAGATAAGGTATAGCTCCAAATTCATTATCATGGAGCATTTCGATAGACTTTGTATAGCCCCGAGTTTACAAACACATAAAGATAATACAAACCTCAGGCTAATTCTCAAACCTGATGGACAATGTAGCCATTTCTCTTATCTTCCGTACAACAAAGGCATCAGAAGCCACTCAAACTGTAAAAATTAGTAGTGGAGCGTAAGATTCAAGTGGAACTCAACAAGCTAATCAAACATGAATCTAACAAAAAATACGGGCAACAAACAATCTCTTGAGACTGCTTCTGAAAGTTCTGCAGTTTAGTTTTGATTCTCTTGAGAAAAGAAAGAGATGCTTGCTCATAAGAGCTGTTGATAAAGGTGTTCATGAGCTGCAGAATTCTTTCGCAGAACCCGCAATTGGACCGGTCCTGGACAATGTGAAGGTCCCTTACATACGTAAAACCCATTTCTAGGAAGTAAGAAGAGACATAAGCATGAGGCAGTGGGGGTAACCTACTCCTTTTGAACATTCAAAGTTCTCCAACCAAGAGAAATTATGATCCCTCTGTTACCTCGGTTGTTGGAGAGAACTGAGAAGTACCTTCAACCCTTCACTTATTTTGTAGTGTGAATGTCAATAATTGTTGCCTACCGACCAAAAAGTCGTTTTTCAAATTAATTTTTTGTATTTTTTGGTGGGATTGATTGGGAAAAAAATTGTGGATAGAGAAATCTGAGATTGTTACTGGAGTTTAAGAAGAGAAAACATGGGATGAGAACTGAACATTTTAATATTTTTTGCTATATATGTCGGTGTTGCAACTAAGTGTAGGCAACTAAGTGTACACTGCAAGGATATTGGGCATGATTTTTGGGTTTTGTTAATTTTCTAAAACTTAGATTTAGTAGTTTACCTTCAGATAAAAAATACTTGATACGATTATCGAGCCATGTGCTGTCGGGTGAGGGGGAGAGAGAAGAAGAAAAATGTGTCTCTGACCACATAACCCATTTACCTGCGGGTCTACCTAGACCACCTAGTTAGGGTATGGGACTATGGGTATTAGGGGTGGCAATGGGCGGATTGGGTTGGGTTGGGTCAAAGAATTATGGGTCAGATATGGGTTGGGTCAGGTACGGGTTGGGTCAGAAACGGGTCCAGCATGCCTTGGGTTGGTACGGGTTGGGTCAGAAACGGGTCAGTCACATGGAACCGACCCGACCCGACTCATTTTTGTTGTTGTTGTTGGTCTTCACTCTTTTTTCCCTGTGCAATTGATATTGTTATCATGAAGAAGGTATTTCCATCCCATTATATTACAAAGTAACAAAAAACTAATTAACACCTATTGCAAACTAAAACTACTAAAAGGGAAAACATTACTTTTACATAGTTAAAGTTTCATGAAACCCAAAACACATGACAATCTTTACATTTGCAACCACACAAACTATGTATTTCAATGAATCTGCATGCCCACTGCAGAAGAAATCTGCGCAGGAGAAATGTCTCCCAAACAACACAATATATATAAATGGTCCTAGGAAAAATTAAAAGAGCTAAACCCAACTAATCCCTATCTGAATCCTATCAACATATTCAAAAGCTTCCATCTATTCCTCTGTCTACTCATCAATACCCTGTAGGATACTTGTAAGTGCCAAATCCTGCAACAAGAAGAAAAACCGCCCAAACTTAGTCCAAGATGAAGCAGCTGAAGGAATTTGAAATGAACAATTCAGTGCTCGCAAATACAACCTCCATGGCCACTGATAAAGCAGATGTATCTCAATAAATCTCAGAGATGCATGCTACTGAATTGCAATTGCAGAAAACATTTCTTTACATAATGCCAAGTTACATAATGCAGAAAAAGAAAAACAAAAGCTGAACATTCCCTTGTTTATTGGGCAATCATGGAGCAGTAAACAAATGGTTGATTAATTGCTCTAAAAAGCTCGCGGTAGTCCACTTGAAAACTGAATCAACCCTTTCAAACAGATCGCAATGGTATACAGTCGCACTTAGAAAGTAGAGCATCATTTTTCTTTTGAAACAGAAGATCGCAAGAATATTTAGATGAAAAACAATATTTAGGTCCGCAAGAATTTGCATCTAACAGATCTTACTGCAAAACACATCATTGGGCAACAAAAGTATTAAAGCCGAAACCAAGCGAACACAAGAGTAAATACCCATCTCAGATCAAGCCAGGATCAAACAAAACATGCCACAAAAACCCTAAAATCAAACAGGCCATAGCCCAAGTCATAAAATAACAAGTACTGGAAAGAAAAAACATAATAAGAAACAAAATGGACCAACCTGGATCTCTCCTCAGAACCGGAGCTTGGAGAAGAACCACGGGTTGTTGCCGGTCTTGAAGCGCTCCTTGAACCACGCCTTGACCTCCTTGGCGGCTGTGACCTTCCCGTCATGCTACTGGGATTTAGGAGTGAGGGAAATCGGAAAGGAGGCTGCCGGCGATAAGGAGAGGAACTGTCGGCGACGGAGAAAGGGACTGCCGGCGGTGGGAAATATTACTCGGGCGATGGAGAGAGGTTCCACCGGAAATGGTAGTGGTTGTCACGGTCGCAGGAAGGCGCCGCAGAAGAGAACCAACGGGGCGACGACGAGTGTGGAGTGTGTTATGTGTTCTTAGGGTTTTTTTCCTCTCCTGTAGTTATATACGAACCCGTTTGGACCCGCGGGTCGAGTGACCCAACCCGTTCAGACCCTTATTAATTTGAGCAACCCAATTCTGACCCGCGGGTTGAGTGACCATCCCACGGGTTTGATTGGGTTGACCCGTAGAGAATAAAAATAGACGGATTGAGTTGGGTTGTATGGGTTGGGTCATATTTTGCCAGCCCTATGGGTATAATATAAGAAAGGCTGTCTGATAAAAGCCGAATAATATTTATCCCAATCCCTTTTATTTATATCCTTCTGGGTATCACCTATACTAGACGATTATGAAGAGGATAAAGAAGAGACATAAGGGGGGAAAGAAAGAAGAAAGAAATGGGGGGGAGAGAGAGAGATGTAAAAAGTATGTTTTTAGTGTTAGAATATGTATTAAGAGTAGTATCGAAAATTTTAAGAAAAAATTACAGCAAGGTTCATGAAGTTATGGTGAAATTACATGCGTATTCACTAGTTTGGACAAACTACACTTATTTTCGTTCACCAAATGGAATACGGAAATACATAACGGATTTGATGAAAAAACTCGGTTGTCCCTAAATAAAACTGAAATTTCTGATTTGCCCATGGTCTTCCTTTTCAACCTTACAACCCCCACCCCCCTCCCAAATCGCACCACTGCAGCCCCGTCGTCGCCTCAACCACTCATGGCACCTCCTTCCACCATGAATCCAATATCCTTCAGGAATCTCCTCACCGTACGCTGCCATAGATTCCTCACGCTGACTCCATGTAAGCCCAACACCTTCATCGATGCCGTGAATAGGCAGTTTCCATTTGCCTCCACTTCGCCACGCGTGGCTCAGTCGGAAAATCACCTCAAGCTCACGGCACCCATTTCAATATATTAACGTTAAACAGTACTGCAATACCTACCTTTTTTCTCCAATCCCACCAAAAGCCTGTAGCATGTTATCCCCAAAAATGGCCTCCACCCAAGACTCGAACGACACCGTGCCCCTGGTACTAATCCACTGCTTCCCGCACTTCAACATCTCCCTCACCCACTGGCTCAGGCCCAGGTTCAACCCCCTCGAGGCGTCTGACCCGTCGTTTACCACCATGGCGTCAGGGTCACTAGTGCCGGCGAGGCATTCTCCGGCAGCGATGAGAGATCTGGTTCCACAGCGGCAGTGGTACGGTGAGAGTGTAGGTTAGGGCAGCATCAGTAGCGGGGCGGGTGGAACCGGAGGCTAATGGGGAACATGAGAGGCAATGGAGGTGAGCTGCGGCGGGGTGGGGTTGAGCAAAGGGGCAGCGGCAGCAGCAGCAGCGTGGGTTAGAGGGAGGGGGAGAATGAAAATTAGGGTTGAGGGTTGGGGGAGAATGAAAATTACAATTTTTTTTAGAAAATTTGAAAGATTTTGTAATTAAAAAGAAAAATCATATAAAATATACCATTTGTATATTGTATAAGGGTAGTATTGTCAATTTAAAAATACGTGTTGATGACATAAATAAAAAGTCACACTTTCCTATCGGATTAATGACGAATGGACACAGATGATGCGTTTTTAAAATTGTTGGTCACGATCTGTTATATTTCGAAAGTAAGTGTCTTTGACTCTAATTTCACCCTAACATCAGAGATTCTACTGTAATTATTCTAAAATTTTAAAATACAAAAGCATCACTTCAATTAGTCAGGATTACAAATTTTTTGCATTTTAGATATGGATATTTACTTTTATAAATTATATCTTTGACTGTAATTTACTCTAAACTAGAGAGTTTAGAGATATTATTACGTACAAAACTCTAAGGTTTCCTTCTAATTGCTCTTAGCTTCGTACCTTTGCAAGATTGCATTTGTTGTTTTTGGAACGTTAATCATGTTACATATATGTATGGCGTTAGAGAAAATCCAAACAAAACTACTATGAGGTTTATGCATTCAACAATTCAAGCTTATGATCTGCACTACAAGTTTGTAAGCTGAAGGAATTGAAATAGATCACTTTTGCAATAAAAGTACTTATGTCCTTATCTTACAACTAATTGTGGTTAACGAACCTTGATTTTTGTCAAAACAATATTAGCTTCTAGGTATTTGTATCGCTTGCTTTATTCTGTTACTCGTTACTTGCAATAAAATCAATACTTACTCTCTTCATGTTTGTAGAAATTGAGGCAGCAGTGATGCTAATATACCAGAAAAGTCTAAAGGTTCAATATGTTGCTCTTTATACTAAGCTCTCATAAGTGCAGCCTTTGGTACCGTGTCTTATGTTTGTATTTTGGTTGAGATATGGGTTGGGCACGCATTAGGAATTTATTTTTGGATGCCATGGTGATAATCTTTTTACCATTTGGTCATATCTCTGGGGACATTCCGTAAGTCCGTTCTCAAGGACAAAGGCAATTGTGGTTTTAATTGTGTAACATCGTGCGACGTTTCTTCGTGTTTCTCATAGTTTAGAAAATTTATTCAAACTAAAATAGCCTTGCTAACATGCACCATTTGGTTAATTTACTTAATACTAATGAAATTCATTTCTTTTTTCTCTTTGTATATTACTCCCTCGGCCCCAAAAAGATTGGTCATAGTTTTTAGGGTTAAATACACGTTAGTATCCTGAACGTACCCCGAAGTCTCACCCGAGAGTCAAAAAAGTTTATTTTTACACATAAGGGTCTATAATTCAATCTCGCAATAAATAAGGAATTCCGTCCAAATTTTTAACGTTCTATGCAAAACCGTTAGGGGCAATTTTGTCAAATCAATATTTTTCAAACTGTCGTTTTATCTCACGTATTCTTGAAAAGTATACCGTTAAATATGTGTGAGGGGAAGAAGGGGAGAGGGGGAAGGAAAAACAGCGGCATCGATCATCGGCGATGGGTGCGCTGATCATGGTGGATGTCGATCGGTCGCCGGAGAAGATGCCATTGTAGCGGCAAATCTAGGGTCTGGCTTGAATGACCCTCTTCCTTTTTGTTTTTCAGTGACGGTAAGTCGTAGGGGGCAATGGCGCGATAGCGACGCGGTGGTGTGGATCTGGTTTCTTACCGGCCGTCGTCGATCCTCTGTGATAGATCGATGGACAGTGGGGTTCACCGGCGGTGGTTGATGCCGATCGTGGTGGTGGTGTGGCCTTCGTGAAGGTCGGTGACATATATACGCCAGTGGTGGAGATCCAGCCGATCTGGTGGTTGCGCCGGTTGTTGATTCGTCCACGGCACCTGCCTTCTTAGTAGTCTCTCGCAAAAAAGAATCTATAGTTCTACATTATTCCTCCTGGAATTTTAGAGAACAAAGATATAACAGTGTTAACCCTACGGTTATTTAACCTAAAGATTATATTTGATTTTGATGATAACTAACATTAATTATTATGTTGTCTTAACATGCATTGAGTTGATGAAGCAATAGGTACAATCTCATACTCATGCAAACAGACTATTAGACGAGCAAATCGTTCAAAGACTCTTAACATAACACATCAAAGAAGGAATTCGTCGATTAAGTTTTACAATGCTTTTATTTCCTTCTTTGTAACTAGACATAGAGAGTTGATCGTATCGATGACTGTAAACCTAGAACGTGCCCATAGGTTTCCCTTGCATGCATAAAAGTTTTTCATTCTTTGAAAACAAGGAAACTGCATTTTCAGGAATGCAGTCGACTGCAAGTTGGGCAGTGAGGTATTACAGTCGACTGCATTCCAATGCATTCGACTGCAATACTTCCAGTAGCCTATTACAGTCGACTGCATTGGAATGCAGTCGACTGCAAGTTGGGCAGTGAGGTATTACAGTCGACTGCATTCCAATGCATTCGAATGCAATACTTCCAGTAGCCTATTACAGTCGACTGCAAGTTGAAAATTTTGAATTTCCAACGGCTACTTTGGGAATACAGTCGCAGTCGACTGCATTTACCGTTTGGCGCATTTAATGCTCCACCTAACTCCAAACGGTCATATTTATTCCCACACCTATAAATACTCATCTTGGACATAGTTTTCATTCATCAATTGCATTCAAAGCTCTCTTATCTTTCATATTCTCAAATATCAAATCAATTGTTCAATCTCTCTTGTTTTTCATTGTTTTCTCATTCATTTCAAGAGAGCATTTATTGTGAGCTTACATTTGAGAGATATACACTTTCATAAGTCATCATACACTCATATCTCTTGTTCTAGAGCTTAAACTTGTACTCATCTACTTCTTGAGAGTGAAATCTTGTACACAATTCTTCATCTAAAGTTTCTTGTATCAAAGCTTGGAGTTGTCAAGCTTTGGAGCTTTGGAATTGTCAAAGCTTGTTCTTGACGTGGGTATAGCATCAAGGGATTGTAAGCGGTTCGATCTTGACCCGTAAGAAATATAATACTAATGGATTCTAGGGCCTTTTAATGGACTTCCTTGAAGGGGTGGACGTAAGCTTGAGGGTATTTCAAGTCGAACCATTTAAATTTCCTCGTCAAGTATCTCTAAACCCCTTCTCTCTTTACATTATCGTTTTATACTTGTGTTGAGATTGATTAATTTGCTTATTTGAGATATTGTGTTTGAGGTTTGTTGTTTGTAACTTTTTAAGTATTATTCATAGCTTCTCTAAGTTTGTAGTAATTACTTATTAATTTTTTAAAGTAGTCTTAAAACCCTATTCACCCCCCTCCTCTCGGGTTATCTTTTTGGTTTCAAATAGCTTCTTTGGGTATTTTACTAAAAACTCAGAAATGGTACTCCCGATCATGCTATTTTTCTCATTTTTCTTCTCACATTGATTTTTGGCACGCCAACTGTTTGTGAAAATGCCGAGCTGAGAGCTCTAATGGGAATAAAGTCCTCTCTGGACCCTGAAAACAAGTACCTCGCATCATGGACCAGCGACGACGACCCTTGCACTGGCTCATTCGAGGGCGTGGCATGCAACTTGCACAATAAGGTGGGGAGCACCTCATTGTAAGGCAAAGGACTTATCGGCAGAATATCGCCGGCAGTGGCCGAACTGAAGTACTTAGCTTCTTCAAAAAGTGAAAAATTGAAAAAGAGAAGAGAAAAAAAAATTAAACTTGATCGAACAATTTTGTCCCTGACGGTTTTGCCTAGAAAGTGAGGAATTCGGACGAAAGTCTTTACTTATTGCAAAATTGAAATTACATAATCTTATGTGTAAAAAATAAACTTTTGGACCATCAGATGAGGCTTCGAGGTACTTTCAGGGTACTAACGTATATTTAACCCTATTTTCTTTTTGGACTGTCTCAAAAAAAAATTGATAACTTTCCAAATTAAGAAAAATTCTATAGGTATTTTTTCCATATGTACCCTTTTTACACTTTTTTTTTATTTCTCTTTTCACATTTATCCTCTACCAATCCGTTTTATCTTTACTGACCCACTTTCTCCCCCCCCCCCCCCCCCCCAAATCTCCTCTTTGGGATAGAATGAAAATCTATAAAATATGACTAATATCCTAAATATGCGTGTAAGAAAAATTTGATCAGATAATTTTAGTGCAGAGCGAGTAAAATGCTCCAACATACTCACTGCTATTAAGGCTTTGCCCAATTGGTTATGTGCATATAGAGATGAAAATAGAGGTGAATCAGGCAAGTCCCAGACAGTTATATGATGCCACAATGAAGGTTTGCTGGAGACTAGTAGATTGATGGAATCAACAGTATCAATTAAGAAGAAAACGAGAAATTGCAAAAGATGGTTGAGGATTGGGTTGGCAATTAATGCCTTATGAGAACGATTTGAAGTTCGGGATTACAACTCCAAGTTCGTGATTCAATGGTGGCGACGTTGAGGAAAAAAAAACCATGAGTGAGGCAATCCGATTGTGCATCATTGTCGGCATCTAATGTTGGAAGTGTTGTAAGAAACATGGAAGAATAACTCTTAAGAAATAAAGTAAACTTGACTAGTTGAGGCTCGGACTAAGTCGCTCTCTTAAGATGATTCGCGTCCCCTTCGTATTACGAATAAGCTTATCGACGCGTAGCCTACATGATACAACAACCCAGTTTTTACTATTGCTTCACTCGTATGCACAAACGAATAAAGCAAAAGTTTCGCTCTATACCTTACAAAGATGCCCACAAGTCTAAGTGTGTAGAAGTCAGAAGAAGAGAGTAAGAGAGAGCTTGAGTTTTGTGTTAAAAAGTGTTGAAAAAAGCTCATTTTATAGGTGACGGAAGGACCTAAGGGTTAATGTAAAAATAATTGTTGAAAATATGTTTCAAAGAATTAATTCTGAAATTCATTTCAGAATAAAATGCTGTATTAAAAATATGATTTTAGTAATGAAATCTGGTGCTAGTGAGAATACAAATATGCATATCTCCCTTGCTTGTCCTCCCTCATTACAAGAAAAACAACTTTTAGTGATGGAACGAAATCCGTCACTAAAAGCCACTTTTACTGATGAACAAGTCCTTCGGTAAAAATTTGTTACTAAGGACCTATTTTTAGCGACGGACTTTTACCTAAAGGTTATTACCTAGAAAAAAGCCGTCACTAAATCTATTTTTTTGTTTTTCTATTATTTTTTGAATTTTTTATTTTAAAATTTTATTTTTGTATTCTGCTATAAATTAAGCAAACCCTAATTTTCAAATCATTTTCCCCGCGGCTCTTTTCTTTCTCTCCTCCCCACGCCTTGCTCCCTCTCTCTCTCCCCCCCCTTCTCTCACAAAGCCGACGGTCGGCCGCCTCTTATGCCACCCACCCCTGCTACTGTTGCCGCTCCCCCAGAACTATCGCTCCACACTCGGTCGCTCCACCAGATCTACTATCTATCACGTGCTTTCAATTTGACGGGTAAGGAATGGGAAAATTAGGTGCTTTATGTTAATGTGTTGTTTAATTTATAACACCAGAATATTTGCTAATTTGTATGTATGAACTGGCTGAGAAACTTAGGGAGATAACCAAGTCAAATCGAGTTTAATTCACGTGAATAACCTATCGAGGATGCGACACCTTTTGCAATTCTATTTTAGGTTTTCGTTTTTTATGCATATTTAATTTGATAGTGAGAAGCTGTAGTAAATGTGAAATAGGTTCTTTATGTTGTTATGCTGTATATAGTACCAGAAGATGTGCTAATTCATATGCTTGAAACTTGCTGAGAACTTAAGGAAGATAACGAAGTCCAATGGAAGAGCAATTTTGGAAAGTCGTTTTTTACTATTCTCTAATTTGGTGGATGAAATGATATGTAGTTGATATAATAAAGAATGCAAAAAGGTTGTAGCTTGGATTTTCCACTTGTGAACTTGTTTTGTTTGGATTTGGTTCTTTTAATTTCCCTCTTGTAGATCTAACACTTGCTTCCTAGTTTGGTGATAGTTGCTGATGTGTTGCTGTGGATGAGTTTCTTTTGGATTTTTTGGGAGTGTCACGCGATCCACATCCTGATTGTGATCCGTACTGACCTCCCATGCTCTCCTTTTGAACGAGATACCTTGCAAGGTAACAATTAGTTGCAGGTTTACTATTTCTTGCTTGAATTAGCCTATCGACAAAATGGTATTAGGATTTGTAGTGTGTTGTATCAAGCCACACTATAGCCTCTCATATACTTTTCAACCTTTTATCCAATTTCATCACTGAGATGCAAAAATTACATCAGTGGAAAGTTAACCCATATTAATACTCTAGTTCTTTGTGCGCCTACCATACTATCAAGTTGGTGCAACTGTAATAGCCTTAGCTGAAATGGTGTAGGAATTTCTAATGTTGTTGAATACGATGAGTATGCACAAGTTTAGTCACATTTGCATTCAACGGTTAAGTTTGAACACTTGCTTCGAAATAAGAAATTTATGATCAATAACTCACTTATAAGGTTCAAGGAGAAAATAGCATTGTCTGACCTTAAATAATTGATATTAACCCTCCTCGATCTTGAATCTCCTAAGATAGTCTTACGAATAAAAACGAGGTAGGAAATACCTTCCATGAGTTTATAATTTTCGCGACAATATCTATTCACTATAACATGGACCAAATCTTGTCCTGCATATCTCTCATGTCGTTTCAATTCCAGGAAGCTGGTAGCATAGCGATGGCCCTAATCTGTTGGGCTTCCACTTCTTCACTTTTTTCTTGATATGTAAAGTGTATGCTATTGGTATTGTTTGAGTATCTAACTCGTGGTTACCCTGTTTTTCAAATTGCAAGGTTTGGACCTATTCTTCCTTATAGATTTCATAGTAAATTGTCCTAGTATTAGGTTGTTGAGAGTATGCTTTCAACTGTACACTTTATTTAGAGCTGATTTTTTTATAGATTTCAAGTGATCTTGCAAGTGATTTTGTTTAATATGCATTTTTCCCTTGATAGCATTACCTATTAAGTATAGTTGTTTATTGTTAGTTCTTTTCAACGTTTGTTACTGACAGGTGGACAGCCCATAAGCAATTAAGCACAGCTGTGGATGTTCTTTCAGTACGGAACTTACAAGAATAAAAGTTCCGATGTGCAACATGTTATCACTTAATTGAGGCTTCTCTACTCTCGCTTTACACCTACAATTGGTTCCTTGCAATTCACTTTAATACTTAGATTGTATTATATAGGAGCATTGCGACATTTGTAGGATGATTTGTATTAAATTGTAATATGAATTGTTTGATTAAATTTATATATAGAGGGTAGGTTTTATTTTTTTGAAAGAAATTTTTTTTTTACTATTTGGGGCTTTTTGAGTGCATTTGAATGTTTGCGTGACTTGAATTAAAAGAAGCAGGTTTGGATATTGAAAAAATTAAAAAAAAAAATCTATTTTAACCGACAAACTGTTTCGTCGCTAAAAGTTATCTTAATTAAATATCGAGAAAATAAAAAAATGAGAAAAATACCTAAAATACTTTTAGCGACGGAATATTTCGTTGCTAAAAGTAAATAAATTTGTCGATAAAGGTATCATTTTTAGCGACGGATTTAGTATTTCCGTCGCTAATCTTTTAGCGACGGGATTTTCACTAACTGACTTTTAGTGACGGAATATTCTGTCACTAAAAGGCTTTCGCGACGAATGTACTACTTTAAAGTGGTTATTCTTGTAGTTTTCGTGTGCGAGTCTTAGACTCAAGCGCATCTTACTAAGAGGCTAATGAGTCGTGTTATATACTTCTTAAAGTTCTATACAATAGCCAATGTGGGACAAATATCTCTCAAAGATTATGTATGTAAAAAAATCTTTCAAAAGCTAAAGCATCTATGATTTTTCTCAAAATTCTAATGTTTTGTCGAAACCATTCTTGATATGAGAAATGGTATTTTTTTTTAATACTCCAACATCTAACCGTAAACGTCTATCAAGTCACTGGGTAATGGTTGTTTTGAGGTTGGTTGGTGACGGTAAGAATCGAATGGAGTGGTGGCAGCTGACGTCTATTCAGTTTTAGTTTCTTTCTTCTCAATTATATTTAGTTAATCAAGAAAATTAGATTAAAATTTAGGACAAGGCAATGTCTACGCGAACTTAATTTACCTAAATGGACAATATCACAATAGATAATATTGAAAATTAAAAGGTGGATCCAAGGGAGAGGAAGAGGGAAAAAAAAGTAAAAATTATGAGAAAAAATCAAGAAAAAAAGTAGTTATGTGTAGTTATATACAAATGCATGAAAAGAGAGGTAGGCAGTGGGGATCAAAAGTAAATAAGCATTAAGAGATAGGGTTTATTTCTAAGTTACTTAATGATCGTCAGTTTTTAAAAGAGAGGGAGTTAGTGGAGCTCAAAGTAAATAAGCATTAAGAGATAGGATTTATTTCTAAGTTAATTTAACGATCATTTTCAGTTTTTAAAAGAAATTTGTGGAATGGTTTTAAAAAGTGATTTTTTTTTTATAAAATTGAAAGTTTAAGAAATATTTCTAAGGTACTTACTAATAATATAGATGGGAAGAGGGGGTGGGAAGTGGACTTAGAAGTCAGAGGGAAGGTAAGTTTTATATCTAAATTACTTTATTGACCACCGTTAGCTTTTTAAAAGTCGTGTCTCGCTCTCAAAGAGTGGAAAAAGGCATAATTGGAAGCTTAAAAAATGATTCACCAGGAGGATGCTTGAACTTAATAATAATAGTATAGATACCAAAAGTATGCTTTCTTAAATATAGGAGTAGTTATGCTACTTTTCAAAAAGCCAAGATACAGAAGAGTAACTAAGAATTACAATCATATAGAAAGAAATCAAAACAAGTCTTCCAGTAGGGATGACAACGGTCATCAAATCCGCACCCGCTCCGGTAGTCCTAACAAACAACTCTGCCCCGCCTCACCATCGGGGCAAAGGATGGAAATACCATCCCCGATCCTACAGACTCCTAAAAAACCCCGAAACCGCCCCGGCCTTTTTTTGTTGTCGTAAAAGCTGCCATAATTCTCCTTGATCTCTCCTGATGCACGACACAACACTGGTCAAGTGTCCCAATCTTTGGTCAACTCCTTCAACAACATCTCCTTCACGATCTATGGATGACGACAGCGCTACCGTGAAGGGCGGTGGATGGTGCGAAAGCGCAACCGTGGTTTCACGATCTATAAAGTAATTACTCTGTCAGAAAGCTACATACTCTCCAACTGAAGAAAAAGAGCAGAATGTTTCTTGCAACCACATCCATAGACTTGACTCCACTTTTTTGGCACAAGAAATTAAGCACAATAAAGCTCATAGAGCGGGGTACACTCTTCCCATGCACACAAGATATTATGTACATCAGCATATGAGTTCCTTCAATTTATAACTACAAGTCTAAAGAAAGTACATTCAATGTAGAATTTTATAACTATTGCATGGCTCAATCACTCCTTAAACTCAAAAAGAATGGTGGATGGTGGTGAGGCAGTGCATAAAGAGGATGAAGGTGTGGGGGAGAAACCAACCAAAAAGGTAAGAGGTTTAACGGCTTTTTGGAGAAGAGGAAATAATGTCTGAAAGAAGAAGAGAAAGAAAGTGGCTGTGGTAGGTTTTTTGAGACATCTTATACCTAAGATGGACCGTTCTGATATAACTAGAGAATTAGGGTTAGATATATACTTATGGGCGGGGCAGGACGGGGCGGGATACACTAAATACTATATCCGACCCGTACCCGCTGCGGGTTTAATTTTTAAATACCATACCCGCCCCATAACCCGGTCAAAGTAAAAAAAAAACCCGCTCCTAACGGGACGGATATCCACCAAATCGGATTTAAATTGCCAGCCCTATCGTCCAACCTATTAAATTATGTTGATGTGATATTATTTCCTTATTAACTTCTATTTGCAGTATTCATTAACTCTGTGAGATGAAAAACCACTACAAGAAACTACCTCTTTAGCGACCGCTTTTCCTGGTGGTCACTAAACTATACATTAGCGACTGCCTCTCACAGCGGTCGATAAATATATCATAATCTGGTCGGGTCAAAAAAATATTTGGCGGGTATTTTAGCGACTGCGGCGAGGTCATTAAATTTATCGGTCACTAAAATAGTCTCTATTGCAGTCGCTAATTTTAGTGACCACCAGCACGGTCGTTAAAGGCGGTCACTAAATTTAGCGATTGTTTTTAGCAACCAATGGTTGCGGTCGCTAAATGAAAGGTATAAAACCTTATTTTCGAGCCCTAGTCTCTCTCTTTCTCTCCTTACTCAACCGCCCAATGCCAGTGCCGTCGGCGAACTTCACCTCTCCCCGAACACTCCTCTCCCGCCATCTAACTGACTACCCAAAGCCAGCGCCGCCTCCACTTGGGTTTGCGAAGCTCCTCGTCATCGCTCCCTGCTGCTGCCCTCCCCATTGATGCCTCCGCTGTGTGGCTACCGTCCCAAGAAATGATCACCCGCCACTCTCAGTTTAGGTAAGCTCAGTGTTATAAAAGGCGCGCCTAGGCACAAGGTGCAGCTAGGCGCACAAAGCGCGCCTCGCCTAGGCCTAGGCGCAGTGCCTTCAATAAGGCGCGCGCCTTGTGCGCCTAGGCGTTCAGGTGCTAGGCGCATAGCGGGGCGGGAGGCGCAAAGCTAAGCGCACGATGTGTAACCGTTCGATTTGGCTTCTTGTCTTCACGTGGACCGTTGATTTCTCTTTTATTATTTTTACCCTTTTTGTCTTTACCAAGTCAAAACACATTTTTTAAGATTAAAATATAAAACCTAACTAATTTGTTAGCAAGAAAACACTTTTTATCGCTAATTGCTCACAAACTACGTTAACCTTTCTGTGAAAGCTGTTGAAGACAGAGCACACATGGCTAAATTAGGAAACCTAACTGATTTGTTAGCTTCACTTTATATTGTTCATAAGGCCAAAGCTCAGTCTTGAGAAAAGATTTGAATTTTTAGTCCCTATATTATGCCCATTCTCATTGAGATCGATCTTATTTTTAAAAGCAGAATTTATTTTTATTGTTGGAAGCTTGTTAAATTAAAATGTTGGTATTTGAAACTTTCTCTAATGCTTAGAAGTTTGTTAATTGTCATGTTCTAAATTTTTTTTATTTAATGCACTTTTTTTTATATATATATATATTTTAATATTGCGCCTGGCTTCGAAAAAGCGCGCGCATGCGCCTTGCGCCTAGGCTCCAGGGACCTTTTGCGCCTTAGGTGCGCCTGCACCTTTAATAACACTGGGTAAGCCTAAGCTTAGGGAGATTAATTCTAGTAGCTTTGTAAGCTAGTTTTTGCATTTCATTGGCATATTCCTCGAAGGCTTCCCTGTTTTAGGTAAGCAATTAGGTTACATTATTTCTAAATCGTATCTCTTGTTCTTTTTACATTTTCTTGTTCGACATTGAGAGATTGATCCGTCCTTTTTCCTGTCCAATGTCTGATCTCTTGCTCCAATACATGATTGTGATTCCTATGGCAAGAAAAGGCCTCTAGTTGTTTAGATCTAACCAATGATGTAAATTTTGCTTCTGAAATGTATTGCAATAGATCAAAAAAGGTTTTGAATTTGGCTATGGGTAGTAATTGAATTTCAACGTGAGATGGCATAGCAACGTCCGTAGCAAAGTTCTCGATTTATTGAGACACCCTGCCGATGGTTATGTATAAAAGGAATTTGATTGCAGACAACCATCTTTTGCTACAGAGGTTCGAAATGTGCAACTTGGTCTCGCTACTGATGGTTTTAATTCTTTTGGGCACTCTAGCACACCTTACTCTACGTGGCTTGTGATCATTATCCCATATAACCTTCCTCCAAACATGTGCATGAAGAAGCAATTCATGTTTTTATCATTACTCGTTCCTGGACCTACGAGCCCGGGTAGAAATATAGATGTGTACTTGCGGTCGTTGATCGATGAGTTAAGAATTCTATGGAAAGCAGGAGCCCCAGCATTTGACGCATATCTTAAATAGAACTTCAACTTGAGGACTGCAGTCAAGTGGACTTTCAATGACTTCCCTGTATATTGTATGTTGTGTGAATGGAGTACAAATTGTAGGTTGTCATGTCCTTATTGTATGGAAATGAGTAAGGCTTTCACCTTAAAGCACAGGGGAAAAACTTCCTTCTGGGGGTGTCACAAATAATTCTTACCACCTAATCATCATTTCAAAAAAAAAAAAGATAAGTTTGATAAAACTATGGAACGTCACGTTGAAACACGTGACAGATCGTCTGGGGATAAAGTGTATATGTGCGTAAAGGACCTTGACATGGATGCGGTACTATTTGGAAAATGTTTTGCCAGCCTAAAACTTCCTGGCTTTGGAAAGACACACAACTGGAAGAAAATGTGCATCTTTTGGGAGCTGCCTTATTGGCCCGCAACAATCTTGATGTTATGCACATTGAAATTTTTTTTTCGAAAATATGTTTAATACAGTTATGAATGTTAAGGGCAAATCAAAATATCACCTAAAAGCACGCAGAGATGTGCAGATGATGGGTGTACAACGTGAATTGCATCCAAGAATGGTTAATGGTAAGATGGTTTTGCCCAAAGTAATATATACATTGGATAAAAAGCAGACCAATAGGTGTGCGAGTGGGTTAAACACTTGAAGTTGCCAGATGGCTATGCATCTAATATATCATGTTGTTGTCACCTTGCTGATTGTAAGTTTTATGGTTTAAAGAGTCGCGATTATCATGTATTCATGGAAAGATTTATACCAATTGTCTTTCCTGGCCTCTTGCCGAAGCCAATAAATGAAGCATTGACTGAACTTAGTCATTTCTTCCGTTATTTGTGCTCAAATGTGCTCCGAGAGAGTGATGTTAAGATTTTTAAGAAAAATATTGTTGAGACAATGTGCAAGATAGAGAAAATATTTCTCCCGTCGTTCTTTGATTCGATGGAGCAGTTGATCATTCACTTAGCATACGAGGCTAGAGTGGGCGGACCTGTGCAATATTGGTGGATGTATCCATTTGAGAGGTGATGTCTCTCATCAATCTTTAAATTGTTTTTCTTACTTGCACAAATGCATTGTATACTGAAAATGACTTATTTCTTACATATGTATATGTTTGACCTTAACAAAAAGGTGCGTAACAAAGCGCGCATTGAAGGTTCAATTGCAGAGACTTACATCCTTGAGAAGCTTACTAACTTATGTTCCCTTTACTTTAAGACAGATGCTGATAGAAAGATGAATCGGCTTTGTCGCAATGACAATAATGTCGACATGAATTCGATGAACGTCTTTCCATATTCATGCATCTTGGTCGTGCATTTGGAGCAAGGAGTGGTCGATATTTATTTGAGGAAGAGTATATTGCCCCAACATTGTACACTCTCATGAATTGCAATGAAGTTGCACTATTTATAGTGTAAGTAGTTGTGTATATATCTTCCTTCTCATAGTTCAAGAACATAATATAACAACGATGCTATATAACATAAATCGAATACAATGGAGAAGTATTATTAGTAAACCCTGGGATATCAGATGGATAACTTGAAAAAATACGAAACAACGCGTTCCCTGAGTGGTTCCGAATGCGCGTAAGTTCTAAAACTACATCTCATTTATAATATAGTGAGATGGTATATGCGAGTTAATAACTTAATACTTTGTGCAAATTTTTGGTTGTTGTAGACCGCCCAGGATGGAGTTGATGCTCGTCTCAAATTGCTTTATGTTGGCCCTAGCAGATTAGTTTCATGTTATAAAGGGTACATTGTCAACGGATTTAGGTTTAGCACGATGGAAGTTGACCTTAGTCAAAGGTGACTGTTATAATGATAGTGAGCGTGCTTTTTATACGCAATTGGAGAAGGTTGTTGAACTGAATTATTATGACAGCGGTAATCAACTGGTAATGTTCAAGTGCAGAAAGTTTGACATTACAGCTGGTATCCGAGTTAGTCGACATAGGATTGTAGACGTTAATATGAGATCAAGGCTCGGATCATACGAACCATTTGTATTTGCAGCTCAAGCAACCCAGGTTTTCTATGCAAAGGGTGTGACAAGAAAGGACCCAAATTGGCATACTGTTATCAAGACTAAAAGAGGATTTTTTGATGATGATGTGTTCATTGAGATGTACGAAGAGGATGATGCTCCCACAGTGATGCTGCTTTATGAGGATAACGATCTTGTTGATGAGCCTCTTTGCGATTTAAGCCATATTGGAGAAGAGATCGATGCTGAAGCCCTCCCTGATGACGATGGCGATGATGATGATGATGATGATGATGAAGTTAAAGAAGAAGAAAAAGATGAATGGGATGAAGATGACGAGGAGGAGGAAGACATTTCGTTGTCTATTAGTGATAGTGATTGACAGTGTAAAGCAAAAATATTCTTATCAATCTACAATTTTGCACTTGTGGTGTTTATTATTTTAATTAAATTGTCTATTACTGATGGTGGTTGACTATTTAAATTGAGTTGTCGTTTGCAGTCGGCTGTGCCACTTTGTTATAAATTAACTTTTGCACTTAAGTCCTTTATTCAAGCGAACTATACATTGTTTGAAATTAACTTTTGCACTTAAAGTCTTTTTATAGACATGCCGAGATCCGATGCACCCTGAGGTCGTGGAGGCGGCCGCCGAGGACCTGCTTTGGCACAATCAGCCCCCTTCCCAGGATTGATGGCGCGGCTACTGATGAGCAGCCGATGTCGTCAGTAGCTTTAGTACACGGTGCAACAATGTTAGTTTCATGTCGAATTGAAACATATTTGTTGAAAAATATATAACGTCTTCCTTTTCATCATTTGTAACTTCTAGTTTATCTGTATCTAGAGGTATCACACGCGGGATACCTCTTCCAGCCACCCCGGAGCAGAGGATTACTGCTCATGTCCTCAACAATTAGTATGCTTTCAATTTTCAAAGCTCAATTGCTACCATCTTTTAGCGCACCTCTCTAACTTAATACTTTGTTATATTGGGATTGACGTATCTCTTGTGATTTCTTGTAATTATCTTTGTTAAAGATTGTGTTAGGACCAAAATCGGTCAATTTATCAAGACCTATCTCCCATGGCCTTATCCGACGTGGAAGGCGTGGACCGAACCAGACAAGGAACTTGTCTGGAGGAAGTTCTTGGTAAGGAATGTCTATTTTTCATTGCTATATTTGGGTTTAGAAGTACGTTATAACTGATTTTTTCTTGCTAATCGTGTTTGAAAATGTGTTAAATTATGTTCAGGACTACGTCAAATTCAAGTCCGACATAGACCAAGAACTTGGGAAGCAGACCTGGGAGTGGCATTGTTCATAAATTTACAAGAAATTGATGCTTAGTGCAAGAAGGCATGCGCTAGCTCAGGCGGGTGCGACAGATATTTCTATGGCATGGGAGTACAACCCCAAGTACTTCTCAAAAGTCATGTGGGGGTAGCTGGTGGATCATTGGTGTACAGCTGAATGGGCCAAGCTCAGTGAGCGAGGCAAGGATATGGCGAGTAGCGAGAAGAATATGAAGTATAGTGCTGGATCACGTCCATATGCTATGCACAATCTGAAGCTGAAAGAAGACGACCCTGAAAAAAGGCCCCGTACGATGCTCTAAGGCTTTGAGATCACACACAAAAAGAAAGATGGGAATTTGGTTTCTGAGAGACCAGAGCAGTTTGCGGTGAGCACACAACTATTCTTCACTTTTGCATTCCTATTGTATCCTTATTGGTTGCAGCCAATTGCATTCCTATAATATTTATTACTTTCTTATACATAGTGCATATAAAGAAAAAGTTTTAGCCAACTCCCAGGCAGACGGTAGCCTAGCAATGGACGAGGTCTCTTTATGGTCAGAAGCTATAAGGGGTCCTAAGAAGGACTGTATGCTCAGCCACCCTCGTCAATTCGCATGTTCGTTGCTAGGCAAACATCAATCATCCGGTGCAACCAATTGTAGCGGTTTTCAGCTTGAAGAGACAGAAAAAGAGCGCTTAAACAGACTTACTGAAGAAAAAATTACAATGATGAACCAAAAATGTTTTATTATGCCCGGACCTAGACATCAGGTAATACCAATTTTCTTAAGTAGTTATGTATTGTGGTCATTTAATTAGTGATCTTGATTTGTATATATTACGTTAAATCATTTGTATGACTTCATGTAGAGCGGTATTGTGCCTAGTGCCGATGATTCTCAGGGAGGTGAGGATATTGTTGGATCGAACGTGCCTTCAACAAAGGATGAAGAAGATGATGATGACGGGATTGGTGGGTCTACCGGCAAGTATGTTTTTGGGGTCTTATGTATTGATTGTAGTTGTATATAGCTCATGAACATATACTTGACTCATTTTTCTAATTTTGGTTGAAGACTGTGTATATACCTGAGAGCAGGGCGGAGCCCAAGCATGACCAGGGGGGCCATGGCACACCCCCCCTCACCCAACCCACCCCACCCCTAAAGTTTGAGAATTTTTTTTTAGTTGTTTTAAAGAATCGGTAGTTATGTTTACAATATTTGCTAAAATGCTACCATTTTAATTATTCAATGTATTAGATTTCATTTTGTTATGTTTTTTTACTTTTTGTGCCACCAGCCGTGTAATATTTATCTTTCTCGTTCCTTCGTCCATCTTCATTTTTCCAAACTCTAAATCTCTATATTTTAAAGTAAACACTAATATATAAAGGTTAGTTCCTTTTTTAATTTAAATTCTTATAGTATGTTAACTCATACGTGACTATTGTCATCATACAATTGATATCGCACTAATAATACATATATACAATAAGAGTAAAGTTTCTAGTTTGTTGTTGACTAACTTTACAAGTTAAATAAATCACTATAAATAGTTAAATTATATGATTATTAATCAAATTGAGCAATCTATTTTGTATTTAACGTATTCGATCAATTGTGATTTTTATGTTAGCCGTTAATTTTTTTTATAACATTTTGGTCCCCCCCGGTTGGACTTCCTAGATCCGCGCCTGCCTGAGAGTTGACATTTTTCTTTATCACATTGACGTGATTTTAGTGGCTTATGTTTATAGTTTGATGATGTAAAGCTTGATGTGCTTGGTTTGAGATTCACGTATTGAAATGAATGCGGGACTTGTTTTTGGATGTGTAGAGTAGATAGGTTTTGGACATGTTGTTTGAATGAATGCGGGATATGGGGTTGAATTGGTTTTTGAATGAATGCGTTGAAAGGTTGAATTGATGCGTTGAAAGGTTGAATTGATTTTTGGACAGATTGAATCGGTTTTTGGACAGATTGAATTGGTTTTGGGATAGAAGGTCAAAACATGCGTAATTTTTTAAAGCATAACCCAAGTTTAGCAACCGCACATCGCGGTCGCTAAACTGGATAAGACAGTCGCTAAACAAAATTATTTTAAATTAAAAAAAAAACTTTAACGACCACCAGGAGCGGTCGCTAAACAAAACAAATTTAAAATTAAAAAAAAATAGCGACCCCAATATATGTCGCTAAATTAGAAAATTCGGTCGCTAAGTAGAAAATAATTTAAAATTTTAAAAGGGGCGGTCGCTAAATGTGGTCAACCCGATCGCTAGTTTTAGCGAACGATTATTAAATGCGGTCGCCAAAGTTTAGTAACCGGATATCTAGCGACCATTTTAGCGACTGCTTTTCTCCCTTTAGCGACCGAAACTTGCAATCGCTAAAGTTACAGTTTCTTGTAGTGTAAAATTTTTCAAACTATAAGTAGCCGAGTGCAATAAAATCAAACTTGTGATGGTGCCTTGTGTAATTTGCCAAGTACTAAATGCTTGACACTTTCTAGAAATTTTGTGGGTGATGTATCACCACCAAGGGAATTTTTATTTTTTTTTATTTTTACCCGATTTGTAAGAAGATAACTGCAACATCACGTTTAGTAACAATTAATGGCATGTATCAAATATCTTTAGTGACTCTTACATCGTGACTTTAAAATTAATGTTGATAAAAATTATCGGTTTAAAGTGTAACACAGATGCAGTGACTATATTTAGCTACAATCTGGCAAAAAAAATTATTAGGACTTTCCAAAGGACTAATCGTACGATTTATATTGCTCTGTCTAACTAAATAAGAAGTTGATTTCAGAGGGTGTACGTTAGTGGATGTATTAGCAACGCCAACAAGTGCATTCTTTTGTTCATATACTTCTAGAGACGATGTGTGTAGAAGTAACGACGGCAGTTAGTGCTTTTACCCTTTTTCAGTTTCTTGCTATTGATGTTTGGGGGCAATAAGCTTGCACTCACTTTATATTATGTACAAAATTAAGTACGACTTTATGAGGAGCTCGTCGGCTGCTTCTCGAAATCAATCAGAAGCTCCTGGGTTGGTCTTTATTGTCTGTAAAAGCAAGGCGGCAGGGCAACAGTGTCCTCGTTACTTCATATCATCGTCATCTCTCTCTGCAAAAGCTTAAGGCAGCCGGCCATCAGGAGCCTTTAAGTCGTCTTCTTAATGGAGCCTTCACCCTTCCCTTCAATGGTAAAACTTGCTATGCTAGACTTCTTGATGTCAGTCCATCGGTGTCTTCTTTGGGGAAAATCCAGACCAAGCATGATGATCTCCAATGGCATCTACTTTAAACTCCCATCAACTTTATACCATCCTTCTTTTGTTCCATAATAATTATGGTTAAAAGTGCCCCATTAATTTAGTATAATGTTTTATAATCAACCATAACACCTCATTACAATATCTTCTAGTATTATATGTTATGATTTTATTGGCTTTTATTTGATTCTTGTAATTTAGTACGTTCTAACAAAACTTATAGGTCATGAGTTATACTTTTAGCAGCACCTTATATGATGCATAGTACGGCACCAGGCAAGCACCACTAGCAAAATCTCCAAACCCCCAACACCCCCACCACTGTCAGCGGCACCAAGGACCACCCGTTGGGATCTCCAATCTCGACCCACAACCTCCAGTGACAAACCAACTCTAGTGATGGGTGACATTGTCGCGATGTCGATGCGGCGGGTGACAACAGCTATAGCGAATATTTAGGTTTGAAAAGAGTAATTGCATGTTTTAGTTATTGAGTTTTTGAATTGATGCCAAAAGTTAGAGCTACTAAACAAAGTGGCTTTTTATTTGCACATTTGTCTCAGGTTGTTTAAAGTTTGAAAGTTCGTGAATGACAGTGTTTCATTGGTAAAAATATTTACTAGGTCAAAACTCGGGATTCAACTACCCAAAAAAATTATGAACATGGTTTTAATGATTATTGCGGCCGAAAAATTTGATCCTAATCGATTGTATTCTAGTTATATGATGCCAACACTTTGTTTAATTGTTTGGTATGAGGTAGTTTTGAACAGAAAAAAAATCCTAAACTTATACATAAAACTTACGAAGAAAGATTTAAATTTCAAATCTACTAATATATATAGTTATACTGCAGACCATCTTTTAATTCCTGGAAGTTGTAAATTACATTTTAAAGTAGTACGTAACCATCCAGGAGATATTGTTTGTACTTTTCCGAACGAGAATTGACGGTGATCTCACCACTTCTAAACAATTACACTACTTGTTTTGATAAAATTCAAAGTATGTTTTAAAGATAAATATTTAGCAAGGAGTGAAGAAGCGGAGCTCGATAGTCAATTCTCCTTTAAAATTCAAATGAATAAGGTTTGAGCCCACCAAGGGAGAGAGACGCAAATTGCTCCTCTCCCCCCACTACTGCTCTCAACAAGTCCATTCTGAAAGTCGAACAAGATCACAAAGTATACAGCTCCCACTGTTCACTACCCAATTCCCTCTATACGGTAAGGATTTTTTCGGACGAGCTTTACCATCAACCGAAAATTCTCAAGTGATCTTAAGGTCATATCCCCCACATTAATCGGGCTTACAGCCCTAATGCCCTCGCCGGCTCAATCAACCAGGGGCTCCGGCCTTCGCCCGCTCAATCAACTGACGGGCTCCGGCCCTCGCGACGGGACGGGCTCGCAACCCAAATGCCCTCGCCGGCTTAATCAACTGACAGGCTCCGGCCCTCGCGACGAGACGGGCTCGTAACCCTAATGCCCTCGCCGGCTCAATCAACCGGGGGCTCTGGCCCTCGCCCGCACAACCAACCGACGGACTTCGGGGGGCTCCGCTCGTAATGCTCCGACATGAGGACCCCCTGCCACGAACTCTGAGTATCGAGTTGTGAGCATGTATGCTCCTGTTACCATTGATCATCGACACCGCCAGGGCAATGACCCCCGGGTCACTCCAGGACGGGAGCAGGTCCTCGGTGGGCATCGCGCACGGCCTGCCTGGCAGTTGGCTGTAGGGGCAACCCTCACCGCTGTCAGGATCTTTGCGCGTCTCACGGCGCATCTCGTGGGATTCAGTAAGGGCTTGGACAGGAGGCTGGGGCAATGGGATGCTCTGACCATGCTACCGCGGTGTGGTCAGTCTCCTCAGACAAGCAGAGGGACGCTGCAAGGGCAGGGCGGCACGAACTCGGGGACCGGCAATTCGACGGACAATCAATACCGTGGGACCCCCTCCGGCGACGTGTCACTCCCGGAGGACGACACGTGTCGGCTGATGACACGCGCGCATTTGTGCCTATATATAGTGGACTTTGGAGCTTATTTGAGGACTTTTACCTCATTTGATATTTTCACTTTCTCTCTCTAAAACTCATTCTCTCTGGATTTCTAGTGAGAGAAAGACATTTGAACTCACGACATTGGACTCTTGACACTGCACCTTTGACTCGGACTGTCGACCGCCGGCCCTGTTCGTCGTCGTCCTGCTTGCGCGGCGCTGTCAGCCCTCGCGACCTGCCTGAGGAGCCTTGCTCTCAACCCTTACTCCATCCTTGTTGTCTCCCACCTCATCTACTTGGAAGCCAACTCAGACTGCATCCTTTGTTACACTGAAAGTGATTCTGTAGACGATATGTGTCCAAAATGGGGTAAAATCGTAAAATACCTTTCTTGGTATTACATAACTACCTGCATACGATGGTGACAAGTGACATTTCAAGAAAATCTTTAAAACGTGACACAAAATAAAAATCATAATTGATAAGTAACTACCTATAATAATATGTTTAGATTTCACAGGTTAAAACATATAGTTTAAAAAAAATTAAAGGCCAAGTTTGATACGATAATAATATTTTGCTAACTTATTTTTTGATACGTATTGCTAACTTATTTTTTCTGTTATTTAAGATTCATTTTACTGAATATGACAATAAACACAAATACGTGATGTTTGATTTATTTTTTTTAAAACAAAGTTTTTACTTTAATTACATTTTTACTTTAGTTTCCACATTAAGTTTATCAAATACCCAAGTTAATTAAATAATCTAACACCCAATGAGATTTAAGATTAAATCTCAACGTGTACGGTCAGACTTCTTTTAAGTCAAACATGTAAATGAATTAGTGTGGAAAGCAAAAAAATGAATTTAATATTGAACTGCTAGTTGGGTTGGAATGACTCCCTCTGATCTTATTCAATTAGCAACTAGGGACAAGACTCCCAAAACTTGTACTCCGTATATTGGAATCTTGATTATGATCTCTCGAATCCATTTCTTATTACTATAGAGAGAATTTCTTCTTTGAATACGACGGAGAAATTCTTATTACTGTTACTTTTATCTCAACACCAACCAAATATACTAGCTTTTCTGCTTTCCAGCTATCTCCCCAAATTTATATCTCAATGCCAACCAAATGTACTATCTTCTACATTCTAGCCATCTTGATCGTACGTCTGATTTCGCAAAAAAAACTTTAACGACCACCAGGAGCGGTCGCTAAACAAAACAAATTAAAAATTAAAAAAAATAGCGACCCCAATATATGTCGCTAAATTAGAAAATTCGGTCGCTAAGTAGAAAATAATTTAAAATTTTAAAATTATGTAGCGACCGCTGGGGCGGTCGCTAAATGTGGTCAACCCGGTCGCTAGTTTTAGCGAACGATTATTAAATGCGGTCGCCAAAGTTTAGTAACCGGATATCTAGCGACCATTCTAGCGACTGCTTTTCTCCCTTTAGCGACCGAAACTTGCAATCGCTAAAGTTACAGTTTCTTGTAGTGTAAAATTTTTCAAACTATAAGTAGCCGAGTGCAATAAAATCAAACTTGTGATGGTGCCTTGTGTAATTTGCCAAGTACTAAATGCTTGACACTTTCTAGAAATTTTGTGGGTGATGTATCACCACCAAGGGAATTTTTATTTTTTTTTATTTTTACCCGATTTGTAAGAAGATAACTGCAACATCACGTTTAGTAACAATTAATGGCATGTATCAAATATCTTTAGTGACTCTTACATCGTGACTTTAAAATTAATGTTGATAAAAATTATCGGTTTAAAGTGTAACACAGATGCAGTGACTATATTTAGCTACAATCTGGCAAAAAAAATTATTAGGACTTTCCAAAGGACTAATCGTACGATTTATATTGCTCTGTCTAACTAAATAAGAAGTTGATTTCAGAGGGTGTACGTTAGTGGATGTATTAGCAACGCCAACAAGTGCATTCTTTTGTTCATATACTTCTAGAGACGATGTGTGTAGAAGTAACGACGGCAGTTAGTGCTTTTACCCTTTTTCAGTTTCTTGCTATTGATGTTTGGGGGCAATAAGCTTGCACTCACTTTATATTATGTACAAAATTAAGTACGACTTTATGAGGAGCTCGTCGGCTGCTTCTCGAAATCAATCAGAAGCTCCTGGGTTGGTCTTTATTGTCTGTAAAAGCAAGGCGGCAGGGCAGCAGTATCCTCATTACTTCATATCATCATCATCTCTCTCTGCAAAAGCTTAAGGCAGCCGGCCATCAGGAGCCTTTAAGTCGTCTTCTTAATGGAGCCTTCACCCTTCCCTTCAATGGTAAAACTTGCTATGCTAGACTTCTTGGTGTCAGTCCATCGGTGTCTTCTTTGGGGAAAATCCAGACCAAGCATGATGATCGATCTCCAATGGTATCTCCCTTAAACTCGCATCAACTTTATACCATCCTTCTTTTGTTCCATAATAATTATGGTTAAAAGTGCCCCATTAATTTAGTATAATGTTTTATAATCAACCATAACACCTCATTATAATTTCTTCTAATATTATATGTTACGATTTTATTGACTTCTATTTGATTCTTGTAATTTAGTACGTTCTAACAAAACTTAGAGTTGTAAAGAAGAATCTCAATGCACAGAGCAAATTTAATGCGGATGCTGCAACTCGGACTACCTCCAAGGTAGATGAATGGTTCGGCTTTAGCAAAACCATCCTGGCTGCCATCCATTTCCCCGTGGCACGCTATGGTTGGCCGAGCTGTTTTCAATTCTAAACTAATGGGAGCTCCTACTGCTGATATCAATGCTCGAGTTCCTATAAAAATCTCAAAACCCTTTGCCTGTAAAAACTACTATCTTCTGTTTACCTCGTGGAAGCTAAGTTCCATACGTTGTTCAACCTTGCCAAACGTTAAGCTTGTCCATCTCTGCTCAACGGTCAGTTCATCAATGTTTTCTGTATATCTAACGTACTTAGTTTCATTGTAAAAAGCAACGGTGTCATAACCATGTTCTTTTTGCCATTGTAGCAGCAGAGTGGTTTTAGAAGAAGAAATGGCAGACAGAGCCCCTCTCAGCAACGAGTACCGTTCGTTGCTTGGACCACGTAATATTTCTAGTATTTGGTTTAGAGAATTGGTAATTGAGCTTCTGACGAAATTACATTTGAGCTCCATAAATGGTTGAAGGTTTCACCTTTTTTCTTTTTCCTTTTCTTTTATTTTAAATTTGAGCTCCATAAACGGGCTTTCGAAATCGTTGTTCACGTATGAAAGCCTGCAACGGCAATTTTAATGTCTATAGGGACCAATATGAAGCTCAAATGGTGAAATTTAGAGCTCAAATATCACCTCTTTGTTTATGTGTTCCATAATTTGCTTTTGGTTGGTAATGTAGTAAGTGGCATGTCTGATGGCTCATACTGTTGCCTTTTCTACTTTATCATTTGGAATATCATCTGATTAAACTCTTACTCTCTGTTTGTAGCTAATAGACCTAATGCTACTGAACAAGAACGGATGTTAACATACGTCTCCAATGCAGCCGGAGGCGCATGTGTTGAGATCAGAGCTCTATTCCAATTTAGGTTCGGGGGAGTAGATCAGGGTGAGTTGATTGTCAATCTTCTGAGCTTTCTTGCTATGGTTTTGATTATTCGATTTGCTCGCAGAATTCTTCTTTGGGGGAAGTGGTACCGTTGTTGGCAGTGGGCACTACATCTTAACTCGTAAAGAAATCGTGACAACCGATTCAAAAGGGGAAACGCACACCAGTAAACAGGGGGTCCAACTACTCGTCACTGGTCTTGCAACTTCGGTAAACTCAACTCCCTGCAACGGAAGTTGTTTAAATAATAATTTAGGCTCGTACGTTTACCATATTCTTTTTATGTTTTCATTTTTGTGTTTTCATTTTCATAATTTTCATATTCAGTTTGAAAATAGTTCATGAACTTTTTCATTTTCACCAAAAAAATTTAGTTAATTTTGCTTACATTGGGTTAAGTTTAGGCGAAAAAAGTAAAAAATACCTCGGAGGTGTTTTCACTATTTTGTTAATGTTTGAGTAATTTTACTCAAAATGAAATCAAAAAAATAGTAAAAAGTAACAAAAAAGAATCTTGTTTTATTCTTGTTGCGAAGAATAAAAAAACGAATATCGTAACCGGCCTCGGTTCCACTAAAGTTCTACCTGCTTCTCCTTTGAATTAATGACTCGTGGTCAACTACGTGCAGCTAATTGCTAGTTCTTTTGTTTAACAGAAGAATTTGTATAGCCTCTTCAGTTAATGATTTACATAATTCCTTCTGCGACGCTGCTGGTGATATATATGTAGCTCAAGCATTTCCATTCAGCAAAAGAAAAGATAATCAGCATTGAGATTCTATAACCTGTTATAACCTACTTATATGTTAGAAATAAGGTTTTTTACGTTGGTGATATAGCAAGAGAGACGGTCAAATTTGCAGGTTAAGGTTTATACTAATTGTGTGCCTGAGGAGAGAAGGGCAAGGGTTGCGTGGGTTGATGATATCTATGAATTGGCTTGCTTGCGGCTGGATGACGGTCTTCTCCCACTTCCGAGTGTTGATTTCTTTCTTGAAGATGTCAAACAAGGCATGGATGTGGTTTCTTTGAGTGCTCTTCGAGGGAACAGAAACACTCTAAAGCCTGGGATAATTTGTCACCCGTTGCGGCAAGATGATGCTTATAACTTTGAGGTGATTCAGCATTCCATTCAACTAGGTTATGGGGCTTCTGGGGCTGGCCTCCTTACAGACGAAGGTTCGCTATGTGGCCTCCACTATGGCCATGATCACAATCAGATTATGTTAGCTATTCCTGTCCCGCAACTCATGAAATTCTTCATAGACGCAGCATATGAGGATAAAATAGGTAGCCCTAATTTGGATAGGAGCTTGACTTTTGAAGAGTTGATAGACTGAGGATGCGTCATATGAGCCTGTATTCATTTGATAGGCTTGGGTTCTGCTGTTTTTAGCATGCGGTAGTTAACTTGTCGAGTGGTAGCGTAGAGATTCTAGTCCTCTAATTGCTAATTTCTGTACTTCATATTCTAGTTTGATGAAGTTTCTTCCTGTTTTGCTGAACCGGTTTACTGAAAGAATGACGTAGTGATGGCATGGACTAGTAGTGATGGACTTTCGTCCCTTTTGCCTTACTGATGCTCCTTATATATTAGCTTCTCTGATGAGTCATACATCCACGTACAGATGCTCATTTGATTGTGGCCTTAGGTTTGGGGCAAGATACTCGGAAAGAGCTCTTAAGGAAACATGCCTCTAAGCTTCTCTAATCTCTAAGTCTCGTATCTACAATGAATACCTATTTGTTTAACAAGCAAATGAAGTGTACATAAAGAGAGATTTTATCATATTCACCAAGTCAAGCAATCGTGTACTGTAACGACTAGAGTTAGAGATAGATAAAGGACCGAGAAATTAGGTGGTGTTTGGGAGGGGAGGGAGAGGGAGGGCGAAAGTGGACTCTCCTTCAGTCCTTCCTACCGAGCAAGCTCGATAGGGTTGGCGGTGTGTTACATTTTTATTCGACTTTGAAAGGGAGGGGTTTGCATTGCTTGCATGCATATGTATGGTACTAAAACTTCGTTTTAATAACCAGTATAAGATCTCAAGATTATGACTGGAAGTAAAATAAAAATTAGAACACGTACGTGCAATGGAGGGTGCTTGTCGTATTATCACTCTCTAACATCAGGTCATAACAATGACGCGTATTTGATAATCAATTTGGCAGGGGACGAATGAAGACTTTCTAAGATGCAGGATAGAGACCATGCTCAATGAGCCTGTGCAGTTGCTTTTGTTCACTTCGACTTTTATGGCTGAACTTCATCCACTCTCTGAACAAGTTTGTAAGTTTGGATGTCATGATAGCAGCGAGGGACGATCACCAGTAGTAATCAGCATCCCTGGTTACCATTAGATGCCAGCGATCCTTGAACAGCGCTTAATTAGAGGTGAAAGATATATAGCGAATCTTGTGGAAAATAGAGTGGTGGAGTCAGGGGCGGAGCCAGGATTTCAACTCAGGGGGGGGCTAAATATATATCGAAATTAATAATTTTTTTTATTAGTAAAATAGTAACAAAAAAAAAATTTGCATTTTTCGACAAATTTGCATTTATGGAAGTAGTGCAGTGAGTAACACTGTTAAGGTAGCAGTTACCAAGAGCTATTTTCGAATAAATCTATCGTGGCTGCCTTCAGTACTGTTGACAAAAATCGGGATCATGAACTTATGGAAGTTGAACTTAGGCTAAGGAACTTCAGTTGATTTTGAGTCCTATTGTACTTTCTTAATGATATATAATGCTTGTTAGACATGTGAAGGTTGATAATATGCAAATAAAGTTGGTATGAAAGACATCTAATAAATTCAATTGTCCCTTTTGTGTAGTCAACTATGAGGTGAAATAGTAGAAATTCGTAGTTGTATATGTACATTCTAGGAAGAACATCAATGCTTGTTCTCTAGGAAGGTCATCAGCTTGTTCTCTAGAAAGGTCATCAATGCTCAGACAGGAAGAGTTGGCGGTTAGAAAAGCGAAAGGGGTGGAAGAACTAACTAAGGTAGCGCAATGTTCAAATTCCAATGGCAGTCTTGTCCAATGAATGATTCTTAGTGCCCCTTTCTTAGTTTGCTGAAATATAGGCTGGCAAGTTATATAATCACGGGAGAGGTATACTCTGTCTGTTTGATATAAGGTGAAATGCATCTTTGAGACCAATTTCTAAAAGCTTCTCTGAAAGAGGCTCCTTCTATGCTTTGGGTAAACCATTCGCCACGCAAAGGTGATGCATTATGTTTACTTAGTTTTTTGGGTTAAGATGGCATTTCGATTCTTGTCCCTTTCCCAGCGGAAAAGCAAGTAGAAGTCCAATTTTTGTTCTACAAGATTAATAGATTATATCATTATGTTCTTATTGGATTTTTGTTGACTTCTGCTATGTTTTTGTTCAGTTGGCTTGTATGGTGTAAAGAAACCGCAACCTCTTTGCTTGCATAAAGGTGTGCTTGAGGATTCCAACATATGTTCCCTTGCAGCATCTTTTGGATTAGGGGTCTCTCCTATGTTGGGAAGGGCGTGGTTACATTTTAGCCACGTGGACAAATGTTTTCAAGATCGTATGTGTCTTGACTGAGTGCAACTTTTACTTCAGAAATTTCTTGTTCAGAATCAAATCTTTTCTATCATCTTAAGCTTTTTAACTTGCAGCTTTATTGTGAATTCACCATTACTTTGATGGTTGAGAAATGTTCTTTTCACTTTGGGGTTGTGCTTCTTTCATTGATTTCTTCCCTGCAATTCTTTTAGGTTTTTGCTACTCTTTTGAGTCCTCACAGTGCAATGTCGTTACACTGAGGCCCAAAATGCTGATCTATTTGAACACCCTACTATGACACTTGTACACAAGTTTATTACCCAAAAGTCGGTTTTTTTTTCCAGTGATTTAACTTATAACGCATGAAAGATATCTTCAGAAGCATCGAGATTCAAACCGGTAAAGCTACTTACAGATCTGACCCAAAAAAACAATGGTAGTTAGAAGTAGTAAAAACCCCACAGTTGACATGCCAAAAATCTCCATCTTCATTAGGATGTATTGAGAGTTCACTCAGTCAGGGAACAAATATACAAGTCAAGAGGATTGCAGCAAATCAATCTGAGAGCAGGAATCTAATGCCCAAACAATCTGGAGTGAAGACTGAAGACCGAAGTCGCCGACTCGCCGTCGCCGTAGATCCGGGGTCACTGGGTCCTTGCAGTTGCCGAGTCGCCGTCGCCCGTCGGCGTAGTAGCGTAGATCTAGACAACGAGAGAGAGCCCGTGACTGTGAGCCGTGAGGCGCCGAAGTGCGTTCGTCGTGGGTGCCGCCGTGCCGGAGGAGTGAGCCGAAGTGCCGGAAGTGGGTTCGTCGTGGCTGCCGAAGTGGGTTCGTGATCGTGGCTGCCGGAGTGAGGCGCCGGCCGCCGGTCGGTGTCTCGGTTGGTGAGAACTGAGAAGAGAGAGCCGAAGAGCCGGAGAGAGAGAGAGAGCCGAAGAGAGAGCCGAAAAAGTGTGAAAAATATGAAAAAATACTATATATAATTTTATTTTTATTTTTATTTTTATTTTTTTCAAAATCTGACAGGGGGCTATAGCCCCCTCTCGTACAAGTGTAGCTCCGCCGGTGGGTGGAGTTCACCAGCTGACAGTTTTTAAAGCATCTCGACTCTTCCCTTCCTCAGGAACAATGTAGAAGAGGATATCTCCAAGACACTGCTTGATAGTCGCTATTCCACTATCATTCAGAATAGTAATGTCGGTGGTGGTGAAGGATGCGATGACAGTGATGGCGGTTATCGAGGTGGTTGTGGTGGCGGTGGTGTTATCGGTGGTTGTGGCTGTAGCGACGGTGGCAGTGGTGGTGATGATAGTGGTGACGACAGTAGTGGTGGCGGTAGTGGTGGCAGTAATGGTGGTAGTTGGTGCCGGTGTGGTGGTCGCGGTGGTAGCGGTGCCGGTGGTGATAGTAAAAGCGGTGTGGCGGTAGCGGCAATGAAACTGGTGGTGAGTTCATTGTTGGAAAGATTCAGGAAAAAACTTAAGATAGGTAAATAATTACTTTTAATTCAAGTAAATCGGAATCCCATGAAATCCGACCATTTTTCATCGAATTTCACACTACTGTAGAAACAAATCCAGTTAAATCCCATGAAATCCAATTCCAATTCCTTTTTTTAATGTTCCAAACAACAAAATTTGAAGATTTGAAATGAAATCCCATCAATTCCATGCTTCCAAATACACTCTAAGTTAGCAATTGAGAAAGAGTGTCAGTGGTGATAAAAATGTATAAAATAAAACAACAAGTGCTAGTGTAGCCACGTGCTCTCTGTATGTGTGCGCGCGCGCGCGTGGAGGAGTCCAGGTGGTATGGAGAAAAGGGCAGTACGAAATTGGAGGAAAATTGAAGTGGGTGATGGGTGAGGGTGGGTAGATGGGGTGGGGGTGTACGGTGCAAGTACTTTTTGGAGGGGAAGATCTAATTTATAAAGAAGGGAAGCTCTCGGGCGTGGGGGAGGGGACTAGAACAGGGGGGTCAAAACCAAAGTTATTTTTTGGTTTTGATAAAATACCATATAAAAAGTAATTTTACGAGTTGTACTATCCAAATATCGGGTCTGGATCGCCTGCTGTAACTAGGGTTACAGCAGAGATGCTGTAACTCTAGTTACAGCCGTCCGATCAAAATGGATGCACCAGATTATGCCACGTAATCAAAGCAGCTAAAATTGGCCAAAACGCAGCGTTCGGAGGAGAGACGGCCGTCTTCCCAGCGTGAAGTCCACAACAGTATGTACCCCAATCTTCTCTCTGCAACCGATCGCCGGCGACATACCTTCACCTTCCTGTGACCACAAAGCGAGACAACACCGTCTCGTCTCCCTCTCACCCCCACGTCCGGCCACTGTGCCGACCACCGATCTGCACGCGAAACCAGCATCACGATCTTACCTCAGAGGCACCCCCATCTTCTCTCTCTACGATTGATCTGCCATTCAACCTTATCCACAGTTGCCGATCCGCATGACAACCACCGATCGAGAATCCCTCTTTCTCCCTGAAATCGATCCATGGGTACTTCTAAGTTACCCAGATCTGGCTCCAACTGAATCGCAAGTCTTAATTCTTCCTCTTCTATCTTCGTTTTCCTCTGATTGCGACGTCGGTGGTGAAGGTTGGATATGTGTAGATGTGGCGTAGTAATAGATGGTTCGGTGGTTGGGGATGGCGAGATGAAGTTAGAAGTGGTGGTGATGGTGATGCTGGAAGTGTCGCCGGAAGATGGAAGATCGCCAGATCTGGAGAGTCTGAGAGAGAGAGAGAAGATCGGCAGATCTGGGTAACGGCGGAGTGCCGTCCGTTAACACGCCAAAACGTGGCGTTTGATGTATTTAGTAGAGTTTTTGACGTGGCTTGATCTTGTACGTTCATTTGGATCCAACGGCTGTAACTAATGTTACAGCATCTCTGCTGTAACAGTTACAGCAGAGGATCCAATTCTCCAAATATCCAATTGCGTGTACGGCAGCTTGTATATATAGGGACAGATACAGACGGCGGATGATGTGATTAGGGTTTGCTGGCTATGGAGCAACCACCGTATGCGCCACCTTCGTACACCTTACCACGCCCGCGCCGAGAAACCTACAATCCCTGCTATCCCCACCTTGGCAAGAGGCCTGATTACCTCCCCCCTCCTTATCCCGAGGTATTTAGATCTTAATTAGATAAACCATTATCTGTGCGTTTTCTACGTAATTGTTATGTGTGTCTGTTTGCAGTATGTTAATCAATCTCGTTTTGGGTGTTGGATTTGTGTTCAATTAGATGATAATAACAGCGATTGCCGCATTGAAGGACAAGGACGGTTCGAGCCTAGAAGCCATAGCCGAGTACACGAAGAATCACTTCCCCAACCTCCCACCTTCTCACTTGGCCTGCTCGAATCTCTTTATCAATCAACTCAAAGATGAAGGCGTGCTTCTCACCGCGGGCAACAACTACATGATCTCTCCTGATAGCTCTCATCTCATTCCTACTTCTTTCCCTAAGCGCAATCCTCCTCCCAAGCCGAGACCCAATCCGGTGCATCGGCCCCCGCGTCCTAAGCGCAGGCCATTTCTCGAGTGCTACAAGGTGACGCCTGTCCATAAAGGCCCTGGTCCTGCTCCCAAGCACCAAATTTTCTATCGCGAGTGGAGTGATAAGCCAGGGTTATTGGAAGACGGGCCTTGGCGATATTGTGATGGCCCATCCATCACTTTTTTCCTGCCTGTTTCAAGTGAAGCTATCGAGCGGGTGCTGAAGGAGACTGAAAGTATCGAGCCGGTGTCGAAGGAGACTGAACCTGTACTGGGCCGGCGTCAGCGGTCCAGTGACTCGAGCCCTGAACGCCGTAACACTAGACCAAGAGGCAGCCAATCAAGGTAATTCCATTGTGTCTTTTCTTATCGTGTTACCGAATGTACAGAATTTAGCACTGGAGTACTGTTAACTGTTAACCCCCATTGAAATATCTAACACCTGAAATTTCTAGATAAAGGTACAGCATAGTTTATTAACTCGTATATCTACTTTATTGAAGAAACTCCAAACGTGACATTAGTGATTCTGGTTAGACCGGAAGTGTTTAATGCAACAAAAAGATTTATAAGATTCACACATTGGAGTCCCTTGACGTCAATTATCCACTATACTTCTTAAACCTAGGCCCGAGCAACCTCTAGGTGCCAACATGTTGTACTTTGGGAATCAGTGATAACAGATCATTATGTTTACTCAATGACAAGTTTCCAAATGATATACCAATACCAGCTGGATTCATCTCATGACACCCCAAAACCTTTGTGTACATAATCCCTTGGGTACTGGAAAAAAAACAAATGGAATAAAGAAGAGAATGAGAATCTAGGCATAATGTAACACAAACATTACAATAGCACGTAAGTATATATTTTACTCTTTTGATCTTGCTAGACGGTAACATCAATGTAAAATAAACCACATTTCAAATGAAAGAATACCACTGCTATTTGTTTACAAATAAATGAACCCGAAAATACCGCTTATCTGACAAAGTCGCTAAGTCTCTTAGAGTCTAGGGAGCATAGAGTCCGGTGCAAGTGTAAATACAACACGTGTGTGGATATGCGGATAGTGTCGCTTTAGGGGGGAAAATATATATATACACGTGTGTGCGGCTTGGTTATGGCAAGTATATGTTGTGTACAACGCTAGAAAAGTCCCATTTTATCTAGCTGTCAATCCATTGACGGCGAAGATCGATCTTTATTGGGGGGAAAAACTCGCCAAACTTCCCCTTGTAGAGCAGTTGGTGTAAATTACGCAACTACCCCCCTCTTCAACAAAAAGGAAAGAAATTTTCTTATCAACTGCCCCTCTTTGGGGTGGTTGGTACAATTAAAGTGTCCCACTCTCGCTTATTTGTCCTAAAAGTCGACAACCCAACCCCAACCCACCCCCCGGGCCCGCACGACCGCGGTCATTGGTTGTAGATCAAATTGGTAAAGGCAATTGTAGAGTGTGACCGGTTGCAATTCTCGATTGAAAATAAGGGCGGGTCTAGTTATTTGGGCTATATCTGTTGCAGAATCATCTTCGTCTTTAATAACAGCGCTGAGGGGAGATTGCAAAACCAGTTGATGCATGCAAGGTTATGGGTTTGGTTGTGGCTGGGTGGTTTGTTGGCGGAGTTGTCGGGTTTTGTCTGTGGTATGGATGTGGTGGCGCGACTGCTGTAGGTTGTGGTTGTGGTGGATTTGTAGGTTGTGGAAGAGGAGGGGCGGGGGGCGGGGTGTGGTTGGTAACTGCTGAGGGTGGTGAGATTGATTGGGGAGGCTGCTAGAGTCAATGCTTGCGGGTGGTTAGGGACTGTGGTGGTGGCCGATGATTAGGGCTATAGTGGTCTGGGCTGATGGTTGGTTTTGAGGTGGTTGACAATGGTGTTCTATGGTTTTTATGGTGATGGCTATTTTGCGTGTGATTTAGAGAAGAAAAAATTAATCTCGGCCGTCAGAGTGTTTACGTGGACGACCAGAGATCAACTGGATAAAATGTAAATAATCTAGCATTAGGTCTGCTTCTGCCTCATATTCGTATATTTGTGTGTAGATACCCATATGTGTAACAAAAACATTGGTCTAGCCAATCTTTTTTATTGTTTAATAGTGCCTTATGGCTTGAGGAGGCATCAGCCCTAAAAAATGTGTCGGATTTTGTATTTTCTAAGAACTTTTCATGCTATTTTGGATAATAAGTTTATAAGTGCGTATCAATATGAAAGAATTGAAATTTGGAAGGTCACGTGGTTGCAAAGCGATAAAAACCCACATCGACTACTTTGATAAGAGATCCATCTCTTTCTTCTTCTTCTACAAAACAGAGCTCATACAGGTGTGCCCTTCTTCTTCTTCTTCTTCCACATTTGTTCTCCCCCTTCAGAAATCAGTCAGGCTGGGCGCTGGTGCTACATCTAGACGCTCACCGCCCTTCCAATTGCCAGTTGCCCGTCGCCGTTGAAACTATGGTCTTCTCCTCCTCCTTTTTTCTCTTCTTCTTCCGCGCCCCGCTTTTGTCAAACCATTGGCCACGAATCGTGTATTGACCATAAGAAATTCTTCCCGAATTTGACTTTGAGCCCTCAAGCACCCGATCCATGTATCATGTCAGCAGCGCACCTGAAAGTCAGTAAAGTAAGTGAAAACTGAATATTATGGACCCGCACCCTGGTGCACACCCGGCCGCACCTGCACCCATTTCGCATCAGGTGCTGGTGCGTCAGCCAAAATGCCGCACCCCATGCTTCATAGCTTAGTGTAGTACTCTCATAAGCACTATTGCAACTCACTCAATGTTCAAGATGTTAATGACACTGCCAGTTGTCGTGTATCGAAGTAAGTAATGGAACAGAGGTCTAGAATACGTATAACTTTGGTGCATAATCTCATTAAAGGTACTTCCACACTATTACCTAATAATTAGGCCACTAAGAAGTCTAGTACTACTTGGTTTAAGAAGTTAATACACCTTGCATTACCAATTCCAGAGAACCTGTAACTTGGGTGTCCTGACCCAATTCACATCTGGTTTAACAGATCGGATCTTTTATTAGAAAGCGTTGTAGTGTTAAAGAAAACAGCCAACGCGAGCCTTACTATGGTCGTGTTAAATTTTTTAGTCATCGCCCTGTGGCACTAATATGTCCAGTTAGACAAGTGGTCGGCCTAGGAAAATTATTACTTGGGCTGTCCAGAGCTATTGCTCACTTCTAAATTTAGGCTATAGTACCTTACAGTTTACCCTTTCTCCTTTGTCTCTTTTTGCCAATATCCATGCCCCCCCCCCCCCCCCCTCCCCCTCCCCCTTTCCCCCCTCTCTCTCTCTCCCGCCCTCCCTCCCTTCCTTCCTTCAGTCGCCACCACTGCCCATACCACTTCCTTTCCCAATACGACCAACACTACTGTTACGTGCTGGCCACCAACTTCCCCTCTCCCCCCTGCCTATCACCACCCCTGAGGCCACAAACACGGGCACCTCTTGTGCTTCTCCATTCAATGTTTTGACTGATATACACTTGGGACCAAAATAGACAACAAGACACTCAAAACGGAATGGAGGGGGTAGCGCTGGCATCTTACAATCGGAAACGGAGGAGGTCCATTCAGTGTTTTGACTTGTGCTTCTCCATTCAATGTTTTGACATGTTATACACTTGGGACTGACCAAAATAGACAACAAGACACTCAAAACGGAATGGAGGGGGTACCCTGGCATCTTGTGATCTGAAACGGAGGAAGTCCATATTGTGAGCAGCAATACACATAAATGCAATCAACTTTTGAAATGGTCTTCCAGCAAAGTTTACTAGTTCAATTTCACAGGACTCCAAAAATCTTATTAGAAGAAATCTACTGGTTATCTGTTTAGCTTAACAAATAAATGCAGTCAACTGGCTTGTACTACTGACTATTCAGTCAGCCAGTTGGTAATTCTGTGTATAATTCAGTGGTTAATTCTTTGTTAGTTGTGGGGGTATGGTTGTTCCGTAAAACTTTAGCATGTTTCAGTTAATTGATGAGTGTAGCATAAAGGTCATGTGCATAATGTAAAATAACTTGTAGGTTGTAAACTAACTTAGCAAGTTTTTCCGCAACACTAAAACGTGTTTCAGTTGATTGATGAGTATAGTCACCTATTTACAAGTGTAATGTGTGTAATGTAAAGCCTACTATTCGAGTTTCTTGAGGGGTTGGGATGGCCTCTATATGTAGGACTCATAACAATTTAAGAAACACAAAATAGGACTAAACAAAGGCTTGAGTGACTTTCAATTGAGGAAATGTTCAACTGACACCTACACTTCAAGTTTGTAAGTGTAAACATGTTTTCTGCTTTTAATACACTTCAAGTTTGTAACTGCAACTTCTGTTTTGTTACAAAAATTGTGGCAGCAGCAGTTCTGATGTGGGAGAAGCCTTAGCAAAGGTGCTGTAGTTCCTCTAGGGGACTGGTGATGCTCTGAACATTTTGCTTTTTGTCGACATGGGACTGGGGCTGATGATACTTTTGAATGTCTTTTGTTTAAAGTTGACATGGGATTGCGCAGATGATATTTTGGTGTGTACAGTTTGACTTGATCCTGCTCACAGTCGCACTCTTTGGTTGCCGTCTTTTTGGAACTGTTGATGGTCATGTATCCTTTTGTTTAATCCAGAGAATTGCATATCAAAAGCTCGGCGTTGATGGTCGTGTATTAATATCATACTTTTCACCTGCTTGATTACCGTAATTTGGCATCAAATCTGTCGAAAATAAGAAGCTCGGTACATTGTTGTTGTGGTGAAAAGCATAATGGGACTTGGACAACCTTGTCATGGTAGTTAGGAACTTAATCCATATATACCGACCGGATGACGAAAATTCAGAGCATAGAACTAGGTTTTGCAGCAGTAAGTGCTAATACTTTTGCAGCTCCTCCTTACTGTGGTTGGAATTACAGGCCGCTGCTGTAGGCGACATCCTATCTATGGTTTGACATCCTAAAGAACATGAGGAATAGATCTAATGCCACCTCTGTTGACTGGAAAGGCACCACCCCTCTTCCGGGGATCTCATTCTTGATTACACTCGTGTCCTTCAACAAATTTTAAATTTCTTTTGGGTGGGGAAAGGGCAATGTTCATCACGCAGTGGGGGTTGCCTTGGGCCGAGACTGCCTTAGGAATGATAGTTAAGACCCTTTGCATATCCCCACCTTGACACTTTAAGTTATTAGCCACCAGCAATACCAAGTCAAGCTCTTCAATATCTATCATCCTTTTTTGTAATTCTTACGAGATAAGGGTATGATATGATGCCATGATTAAAGGTTTCACTGTAGATATTTGATTCGCTGCAATAATCAAAGTCAAAATTGCTGTAATCAGCCTTGGAGACTATATTTTGCAAATGACTTGTTAGGTCGAATTAAAAGTGATTTTTTATGTTCAGTTGTATGGAAGCATGATATGCATTGTTGGAAGAACAACTAATAAGGTAATAAGTTATGATTTGGCAAGGTCCGAGGGCCAACCCCATTTAACCACTATTTCATGCCACTTCAAGCCCATCCATGTTCCCCAAATTCAGCAGCGGGTGTGGTCGTCCCTAAAACTCTCTCCCTTCTCTCTTCTTTCTCTCTCTAAGACAACCACGGCATGGTGGGGGTGTTCTTCCTCCTCTCTCCTCTCTCCGCCCTCTCACCTCCCTCCCTCCCTCCCTCCTTTCTTTGTTCAACTTTCTGTTCTATCCTCTCTCCAATTCATCACCATGGTGTTGTCTGCCATCCACTGCCCCGTACTCATATTCTTCTCTACAGCGCCACACCACAACCACTTCCACCGCTTTCCATCGCCATCATCGTCTTTTGGCCTCTGAAGCTGGCGCCAATTGACTAGGCTCCTTCAAAGGGTGGAAAGTAACTGCTTTGGGTGTATTCAGGGGTATAGTCGCAAGTTTGATTGAGATGCTCGATTGATTGGTGGTTTGGTGTAAAGGGCGCGAGGGCTCTGGGTGGTCCTGTAGACTAGGTAACACCATTCCGAACAAGTAGGGTCACTATTAAGCCTAGATCCATAGGCACATGATTACATACCTCGGTTTGGGAGTCAAACAAGCCAAGTTTACTAACTTGGCTAATCTATCTAGCAATTCATTCGTACTGAGAGCAATTCAAGACAGAGATAAGGTATAGCTCCAAATTCATTATCATGGAGCATTTCGATAGACTTTGTATAGCCCCGAGTTTACAAACACATAAAGATAATACAAACCTCAGGCTAATTCTCAAACCTGATGGACAATGTAGCCATTTCTCTTATCTTCCGTACAACAAAGGCATCAGAAGCCACTCAAACTGTAAAAATTAGTAGTGGAGCGTAAGATTCAAGTGGAACTCAACAAGCTAATCAAACATGAATCTAACAAAAAATACGGGCAACAAACAATCTCTTGAGACTGCTTCTGAAAGTTCTGCGGTTTAGTTTTGATTCTCTTGAGAAAAGAAAGAGATGCTTGCTCATAAGAGCTGTTGATAAAGGTGTTCATGAGCTGCAGAATTCTTTCGCAGAACCCGCAATTGGACCGGTCCTGGACAATGTGAAGGTCCCTTACATACGTAAAACCCATTTGTAGGAAGTAAGAAGAGACATAAGCATGAGGCAGCGGGGGTAACCTACTCCTTTTGAACATTCAAAGTTCTCCAACCAAGAGAAATTATGATCCCTCTGTTACCTCGGTTGTTGGAGAGAACTGAGAAGTACCTTCAACCCTTCACTTATTTTGTAGTGTGAATGTCAATAATTGTTGCATAACGACCAAAAAGTCGTTTTTCAAATTAATTTTTTGTATTTTTTGGTGGGACTGATTGGGAAAAAAATTGTGGATAGAGAAATCTGAGATTGTTACTGGAGTTTAAGAAGAGAAAACATGGGATGAGAACTGAACATTTTAATATTTTTTGCTATATATGTCGGTGTTGCAACTAAGTGTACACTGCAAGGATATTGGGCATGATTTTTGGGTGTTGATAAGTTTCTAAAACTTAGATTTAGTAGATTACATTCAGATAAAAAATACTTGATACGATTATCGAGCCATGTGCTGTCGGGTGAGGAGGAGAGAGAAGAAGAAAAATGTGTCTCTGACCACATAACCCATTTACCTGCGGGTCTACCTAGACCACCTAGTTAGGGTATGGGACTATGGGTACATAGGGGTGTGCAATGGGCGGATTGGGTCAAAGAATTATGGGTCAGATATGGGTTGGGTCAGGTACGGGTTGGGTCAGAAACGGGTCCAGCATGACTTGGGTTGGTGCGGGTTGGGTCAAAAACGGGTCAGTCACATGGAACCGACCCGACTCATTAGTTTTTTTTTTGTCTTCACTCTTTTTTCCCTGTGCAATTGATATTGTTATCATGAAGAAGGTATTTCCATCCCATTATATTACAAAGTAACAAAAAACTAATTAACACCTATTGCAAACTAAAACTACTAAAAGGGAAAACATTACTTTTACATAGTTAAAGTTTCATGAAACCCAAAACACATGACAATCTTTACATTTGCAACCACACAAACTATGTATTTCAATGAATCTGCATGCCCACTGCAGAAGAAATCTGCGCAGGAGAAATGTCTCCCAAACAACACAATATATATAAATGGTCCTAGGAAAAATTAAAAGAGCTAAACCCAACTAATCCCTATCTGAATCCTATCAACATATTCAAAAGCTTCAATCTGTTCCCCTGTCTACTCATCAGTACCCTGTAGGATACTTGTAAGTGCCAAATCCTGCAACAAGAAGAAAAACCGCCCAAACATAGTCCAAGATGAAGCAGCTGAAGGAATTTGAAATGAACAATTCAGTGCTCGCAAATACAACCTCCATGGCCACTGATAAAGCAGATGTATCTCAATAAATCTCATAGATGCATGCTACTGAATTGCAATTGCAGAAAACATTTCTTTACATAATGCCAAGTTACATAATGCAGAAAAAGAAAAACAAAAGCTGAACATTCCCTTGTTTATTGGGCAATCATGGAGCAGTACACAAATGGTTGATTAATTGCTCTAAAAAGCTCGCGGTAGTCCACTTGAAAACTGAATCAACCCTTTCAAACAGATCGCAATGGTATACAGTCGCACTTAGAAAGTAGAGCAGCATTTTTCTTCTGAAACAGAAGATCGCAAGAATATTTAGATGAAAAACAATATTTAGGTCCGCAAGAATTTGCATCTAACAGATCTTACTGCAAAACACATCATTGGGCAACAAAAGTATTAAAGCCGAAACCAAGCGAACACAAGAGTAAATACCCATCTCAGATCAAGCCACGATCAAACAAAACATGCCACAAAAACCCTAAAATCAAACAGGCCATAGCCCAAGTCATAAAATAACAAGTACTGGAAAGAAAAAACATAAGAAGAAACAAAATGGACCAACATGGATCTCTCCTCATAACCGGAGCTTGGAGAAGAACCACGGGTTGTTCTCATCCATTTCAAGAGAGCATTTATTGTGAGCTTACATTTGAGAGATATACACTTTCATAAGTCATCATACACTCATATCTCTTGTTCTAGAGCTTAAACTTGTACTCATCTACTTCTTGAGAGTGAAATCTTGTACACAATTCTTCATCTAAAGTTTCTTGTATCAAAGCTTGGAGTTGTCAAGCTTTGGAGCTTTGGAATTGTCAAAGCTTGTTCTTGACGTGGGTATAGCATCAAGGGATTGTAAGCGGTTCGATCTTGACCCGTAAGAAATATAATACTAATGGATTATAAGGCCTTTCAAGGGACTTCCTTGAAGGGGTGGACGTAAGCTTGAGGGTATTTCAAGTCGAACCATTTAAATTTCTTCGTCAAGTATCTCTAAACCCTTCTCTCTTTACATTATCGTTTTATACTTGTGTTGAGATTGATTAATTTGCTTATTTGAGATATTGTGTTTGAGGTTTGTTGTTTGTAACTTTTTAAGTATTATTCATAGCTTCTCTAAGTTTGTAGTAATTACTTATTAATTTTTTAAAGTAGACTTAAAACCCTATTCACCCCCCCTCCTCTCGGGTTATCTTTTTGGTTTCAAATAGCTTCTTTGGGTATTTTACTAAAAACTCAGAAATGGTACTCCCGATCATGCTATTTTTCTCATTTTTCTTCTCACATTGATTTTCGGCACGCCAACTGTTTGTGAAAATGCCGAGCTGAGAGCTCTAATGGGAATAAAGTCCTCTCTGGACCCTGAAAACAAGTACCTCGCATCATGGACCAGCGACGACAACCCTTGCACTGGCTCATTCGAGGGCGTGGCATGCAACTTGCACAATAAGGTGGGGAGCACCTCATTATAAGGCAAAGGACTTATCGGCAGAATATCGCCGGCAGTGGCCGAATTGAAGTACTTAGCTTCTTCAAAAAGTGAAAAATTGAAAAAGAGAAGAGAAAAAAAAATTAAACTTGATCGAACAATTTTGTCCCTGACGGTTTTGCCTAGAAAGTGAGGAATTCGGACGAAAGTCTTTACTTATTGCAAAATTGAAATTACATAATCTTATGTGTAAAAAATAAACTTTTGGACCATCAGATGAGGCTTCGAGGTACTTTCAGGGTACTAACGTATATTTAACCCTATTTTCTTTTTGGACTATCTCAAAAAAAAATTGATAACTTTCCAAATTAAGAAAAATTCTATAGGTATTTTTTCCATATGTACCCTTTTTACACTTTTTTTTTATTTCTCTTTTCACATTTATCCTCTACCAATCCGTTTTATCTTTACTGACCCACTTTCTTCCCCCCCCCCCCCCCCCCAAATCTCCTCTTTGGGATAGAATGAAAATCTATAAAATATGACTAATATCCTAAATATGCGTGTAAGAAAAATTTGATCAGATAATTTTAGTTCAGAGCGAGTAAAATGCTCCAACATACTCACTGCTATTAAGGCTTTGCCCAATTGGTTATGTGCATATAGAGATGAAAATAGAGGTGAATCAGGCAAGTCCCAGACAGTTATATGATGCCACAATGAAGGTTTGCTGGAGACTAGTAGATTGATGGAATCAACAGTATCAATTAAGAAGAAAACGAGAAATTGCAAAAGATGGTTGAGGATTGGGTTGGCAATTAATGCCTTATGAGAACGATTTGAAGTTCGGGATTACAACTCCAAGTTCGTGATTCAATGGTGGCGACGTTGAGGAAAAAAAAACCATGAGTGAGGCAATCCGATTGTGCATCATTGTCGGCATCTAATGTTGGAAGTGTTGTAAGAAACATGGAAGAATAACTCTTAAGAAATAAAGTAAACTTGACTAGTTGAGGCTCGGACTAAGTCGCTCTCTTAAGATGATTCGCGTCTCCTTCGTATTACGAATAAGCTTATCGACGCGTAGCCTACATGATACAACAACCCAATTTTTACTATTGCTTCACTCGTATGCACAAACGAATGAAGCAAAAGTTT
>JAVXUO010001877.1:0-18388 GCA_033065855.1 Escallonia rubra
TTGCCACCACCAACTTAGTCCAAAAACCAAGTAAAAGGAATATGGCAGTGTTTATTAAGAGATGTCAGGCAAAAGCAATACCTGTGGCAAGGAGAGATCACCCCGAACATGATGAACAATCTCTGCCAGCAGACTATACGCCAACGGCCTTAAAGTTTCAAAGCATGCACGGCCAGTTCCCACGAGGACCCTAGCAATTATAACCAACAAAAGAAAAGAACTTTCTGCTAAGCTAATATGAACTTATAAGGAAGATACTATGGTAATATGAGCATGTAGAGTCTGTAATAATAACAAAGTTAAATTGGGTCCAAATTTGGGAACTTCACTTTAATCGAAAAGCAGATCCGACATCGAAAAAAGTATTAGTATAGATCAAGATAATTCACATCAAGCAGTTAGAAAACTACTAGAAAAACAGTATCAACTAGTTTCCTTCGCAATACTGTTAGTTTATAGACAACCACCAACGTGGAAGACGTTAATATAAAAATAAGCAAATCTTTGTAGTGGCTGGAATAGCTAAAACAAAGGCTAACACATGCAGAGTCTAAGGTTCGTAAGAATTTTTATGGGCTTTCTGGACGCGTCTCGAAGTTGCAGTGAGGCTTGAGCTTCTCGACCATAAGACAGAAGACTCAACCTTCACGATGGCGTTATTAGATATCCCCCATTTTTTGTTTTCTATAAGTACATATGCATTACGAGAAAAAGCTCATCTAATCTGTCATGCCATCTAATCATCTCCGAGGAGGATGAAGTTACTTTTGAAACTTTCATTCTTTCCTCCATTTGTCAGCAGTCTTCTGTGTATTCTTTTTTCTTTATTACATCTTTTTAACAGGACAACAATAATTAGATTTCCAAATTTCAATGTCATGTTCTTGATAATTTGTGCATCCACTTTAGGTGCTTTTACAAGTTTTGTGTATGTCGCTGATGCATCGTTTTCTCTATTCGTACGCTTATTTGGTATGCTGGTACATTAAGTTCCATTCAAAAGTGTTCGACGCTTCGGTGGAACCAAGTATAGGCTATTACAGCCAAAAGAGTCACCTAACAGTTCAGTGTTGGCCCATTCCAAACTGACACTGACTATTTGTGCCAATATTGCATTAACATGTATCCCTGACATTATGGCGATGCAGCTTATTTCGCCTAGATTTCTGCCAACAAGCACGTTAAAGTGCTGATCCTGGACAAGAATAAGAAAACTAATTGTATTCGAGGACGGGTGTCAGTATAGAATGGAAGGGAGGGGCCTAATGTCGTGTTGGAAATGCCAACTTCTCGGGATACAGGACAAAAAGGCGGATGTGGGAACTAGGGCCGCGGTGAAGCATAAGTAAGAGACTCATTCCAGTTGAGGCGAGAAAAAATGGGGGGCACGGGAAGTCTGGTATCTGAGCCGATTAGTTAGACGATAAATACTTCACTTATCAGTTTAGGCCTATCCCAAAGTGGAATGGTAGAATAGAAAGAATGCAAAGCATTGTAGGTCAAAAGAGTAGATGACATGAAAAAGTAGATGAACTACTTATAATAGTGTAGTAATGGAAGTTAAACGTCAAAAAAGTACCTCTCCTCTAACAGCGTGTCGATGAGAGGAAATAAGCCCCTCTTAAAATCTGTCCCAAGAACATGTTTCAAGGCTACCAACAATTCCTGTGAATGCGCTAAGGTGACCACAAATTGTATACAAGAGGTAAAGAAAATGTAATTGAAAAATCGGAAGGCAAAGTTTTCACCTTTCGGATAGAAACGGAGTCAGAACATGTAACAAGTAGGTTCACAATACTTTTACATATGCTTTCTTCATGCGGCCTTATATAGTCGGCAAAACTCTTTAACAGGTAAGTTAGAAAAGAGACTGTCTGCAATGACCAAAAAAAGATTATGAGTAAGAGGTAAACACAAACACAGAACGCTTCAAGTGGGCCCAGACAGGGGGAAAAAGCAGGTTTGGCTGAAGTTTTTGTTCTTCAGCATCTTACAGAATAGATAATGTTTCCGTACCTGAGCTATTTTACTTATCAGCTTATGTAGTATGCTCAACACAGTTTATCATTAGGTAAACTACTTTTAGATTGGCCCTATTTTAATAAACTAGCTCATTTAGCTCGTTATCAATGATCTGAAAGCCGTGATAAAGGTCCTGGTCTCAGAATAGATGCAGCATGACGAGCCAGAAGTGGTTAAACTCAAAAAGTACAAGTATGCATCATCAAGGGCAAACACATTTTAATGTGTGTTTACAGGTGCTTAGAAAATAATTATGGTGTGATACACATAGACATGTATACACGCATTAGATATACTCAGTAAATATACTTCTTCTAATAGTATCCTCAGGACACAATAAACCTGTTGTAAGATTTATACCGAGATTGTAAGACTTGTACCCAACCCTAAACACAACCCCACCCCCACAAAGCCAACATAGGCAAAGAACAAAGAATAGTGCATGATATGCTACGACAGTTGATATCTAGAATCTGTGGTGGAACTCTTTGGTAGTCTTCATAATTGGACAGTCTCGGTTTGAATAACAAATTATAACTGAAAATCACTAGGCAATCAAGAAATTAGTGTCAATGAAACTTTGAGATGATGTTTGATTCATTTGTGACACCTCTTATTCGTTAGTAATATGCCATAAACTTGAACTAAAAGGTTTAAACTTTTTCATTCCTGCCATTATAATCTCTTCAGCTTACATCCTAAAGATGGTCCCTACAGTAATCTCGACAGGCCTTCCGAAAAAGCAGATTTGGAAAGCATTTGAAATATGGAAAGAAAAAGTATGCTGGAGCCATGCCTAATGCAAATATTAGAACTTCAATTAGCGAGATAGAAGGTGCTTATGTAGGGTACATTGCGCAAAAAAACTCATATGCACTGACAGAAAGAGCTTTTATAATTCCGGTAAAAGCTTTCATCCAGGCGACTCAAAACAAATAATGATCTCGTTGAAAATATGCCAGCTGCTCATCACAACTAAAACCAGAGCAAGTCAGGATACAGCTACGAGAAAATACATGAGCATAAAAAGCACTCACCTTAACCTGTGCACCCTTCAGCTCAATGAAGTGAGGCTTCAAATGGGGCGGAACCTTCTCAGGACCCGGAACAGATATAGCAGCGACCATCAACGGCAACAGATGTGGAATATTGGTCTGGACAAGCCTGCTGTAGAGCTGAAACAGAAACATAACCACCAATGGACTCTCCGTAACAATCTTGAACGACCGCGTGCTTGGATTAAGCTGCCCCGCCCCAACGTATGCCGAACCAGGGCCCACAGGACCCACGTTATCAGATAAGTCCATTGGCTTAACATCATCCACTCCGCCCAAGGACGTCAATGCCGATGAAGCAGAAGACGATGACGCCGCTGGCGGTACCGGCACCGCCCCACTTTCGAAGAAGTGACTCACGGTCAGCCTAAAGTTCTGGTAAATTTTGCAAACAAAGTCTAAAAACGGCTGAACTTCGTTCTCAAGGGTTGGTCTAAAGTTCCTAAGGAGATCAAAGATAATGCGTATACAAATGAGGCCATTCTCCTCGTTGTCTGTCGTGAGCACATGCATTGCGACTTTGAGGAGCTCCTGGACGAAGGGGCGGAGGACCTCGCTGTGCGGTAGGCGGTTGAGGATCTCGACGACGATGTTCCGCAGCTTGTGCTCGGGATTGTCGGTGAATTGCGGCTTGGTGACGTGGTACAGGATGCCGGAAAAGGCGCGGAAGTAGCATTTGAGGAAGTTTAAGTACTCGCCGGTGTGAGTGATCTCCAAGCTGTCGCGGACCTCCATCGCCATCTGCAGCCTCGTTTGAATTGCTGTTCCAAAGCAAGAGAAAAACATACACAATTAGCACGTTCACAAGCACAGAGTGTGAAAAAAACACACAGATAGAGGGGGGCAGAGGAGCGGAGGTTACGGAGGTCGGGTTCGATGAGGTGGCGAGAGTGTTGCTCGAAGTTCTGGATGGGACTCATGGTGGCGGAACCCTAGGTTCGGTGTGGCTAGGGTTTTGGGTGAGGATTTCGGAGTGGCTGTACAGAGAGTGGGGGTTTTGTGAGTCGACGAACTAGGGTTTGGTCTGGTGGAGGAGGTGATTTGAGTGGAAGATGGAAATTGAGGGAGAATTGTTGTTGGGAGAAGGTTTTGATTTGGTGATCGTCCTAACGGGGACTCTCAGGCACTGTCCCCGTCTATGGGTTCAGCGTTTCTACGACGGGGCGGGGAGGACCTGGGAATTTACAGGTGGAGGGGCTTTTTCGACATTTTGTCCCGTTGTTTAAGCTGTGAATAGTAGGATCACTTTGACACTTCTTAAAATTTCTTTTTTTTTTTTTTTTTGAGAGAATTGAGAAATATATATATATATATAGGAACTGATCCGTTGAATCACTAGCAAAATAGCACAAGTTGCTAGCATCTGTAGAAGGTCCAGATCTTTTTTTTTTTGCGCTTTTTTTAGTCCGTCCGCTACATAATTTTTAGACAAAAATACCCTCTAGTTTGAGGCAGTGCACATCCGCTACATTATGTAGCGGTTGATTGAGGCACTATTTTCTGACTTTTTTTTTCTCTTTATCTGTCCTTTCTTTCTTTAATTTTCTGACTCTCTCTCTCTCTCTCTAATCTCACCAACAAGATCATGCCTTCTGAACTCTTCACCCCTCTCCTCGAATCCCACCAAAGCAAACTTAAGCATATCCGAATCCAACAGCCTCTCTGCAACATACAACTACCACCCGCATAGCTCTTCTCCTGTCGATTACAATGATGTTTCCTCCACGGTTCTCTCAAACATCAACATCGTTGGGTTTAAGCAACGTTGCGCTCGTGAACCAGCCTTTTGCCCAGGACTATATATAATGGCAACATGGCGCGCTTTCCACCAGTGTGGTGCCCTAAACCAATCAAGCCTCTTTGGTTATCGATACTCTTGTTATGGGAAAAAGCAACCTCTCAGAAAGGGAAACTTTTGCTGGAAGTTTTGGAAGCAGGTCCAATTATGCACGCACTTCTTATTGCTAGACCACATACTACCTATTTCAGTCAGATGCTGAAAATGTTGAATAGAAGACGATAGTAAATTTAGCCCGCGTTGCAAAACTAGTAAATCAGCAACCATATGCTCAGATGCATGTCTTGTAATTGTGGATCTTCTCAGATGATGTTGACGTCACTGTTGAGTTTTGGCAGTAAACCTTCAGGATCAAGTGCCGACAGTGGGAGGTTGGTATATGGAGGTTCTACTGCTAGTAATTGTAATGCTTCAGTGGACAAGAGGCAAAGGCTTCAAAGAGAAAGAGAGAGTCAGAAATTTGACGGGAGAGAGATAGAGAGAGTGTCAGAAAATTAAAGAAATAAATGAGAGATAAAGAGAAAAAAAAAGTCAGAAAAGTAGTGCATCAATCGTCCGCTACATAATGTAGCGGATGGGCACTGTCTCAAACTAGAGGGTATTTTTATCAAAAAATTGTCCGCTACATTATGTAGCGGACTGACTAAAAAAAATGCAAAAAAAAAATCTTGACCGTCCAGAGATCGAGCGTGGACGGCCAAATCGCGCTAGCAACTTATCCTATTTTGTTAGCGTTATCAACGGATCAGCTCCATATATATATATATATGGATTCGATTGAACCAGCTTTAATGAGCAGCAAACTCTGAATCCTATAATTTTTTAATTTTACTAAATTAAAAAAAAATGTCAGACTCCTATTAGATTTTCACCTCCTAAAACTTCCTGTAACTACCCACGATTCTCTTCCTAAAAAGCCTACATTCTCATGTCACACAGTTAGAGTTCTTTTCTTTTTGTGCTTCCCTTTCTTTCTCCACTTGCCGACAGTTCTAAATCCCATTATTCATATTGTGGGTTTGCTCAAAATGGTCTTGGGAGAATTAAAGGTGCTTAATGGTTGTTTACGGTGGACAAAAGGTATCTAACTGTGGTTCAGTGGTTGTTTATGGTGGTCAAATTTAGTGTTTTCTTTCCTCTTCAGTGGCTACATATCCTTTTTGCCGTTGCCCACCATCATGCCATCTTTTTGCTGCTACCCACCACCGTGCCATCTATTTGTTGTTCGTATCTTTTGAGGGTTTTCTTGATTAAATGAGTGGTAGGTTGCTTATAGTTAAAGACTGTTGAGTGTTATAGGTGATTTATTTATCCATTTGCTTCATACCAAGATTTGGTGTTAACGGTCTTTGATGATTAATTGTTGAATCTATGTTAGAGGTGATAGATATATGTTGCTTGGTTTGCTATGTGATTTATTAGTTTTTTGTTGGATCTATGATCACGTTAGTTGAAATGATGGCTTAGCTATACAGAGTATATTTTCGATGGACTGATTCTTTTAATAATAGACATTTAAATATTTTTTCGTTCACATGTTCTTGGTTTGATTACTCTTATATTTTCTTTTATGATACCGGTCACTTCATCTTCTCAAAAGATAGAGTAATTCACACTTGATTGTAATTGTAACGATGAACTCTTAAATTCTAATGTAATTTACCAAAAAGAAAAGAGATCGAAATTTACTAAAATACAAATGAACACATTTTTTACTAATTTTGCAGTTTATTTAAGTTTGTGTGTGTGTGTATATATATATATATATATATATATATATATATATATATATATATATATATATTTTGGTTAAAGTAGCTAAAGGGAGAAAATGAGATCATGGGTTAGAGGTTATTTTGTGACCAACGAAAATTTAACACTTATTTAGCTTAATGTTAAAATTATAAGAATTCAAGAAAATGAGAGTAGAGATTTGAAAGGCATAAAAGATGCCAATCAAATTCAAATATATAAAATAAGATTCTCCAATATTGACAATATCTAGAATTTATAATCACTGTGATTTTTTATTTTCCGTTACAAGTAAAAACTAATAGCTTCAGTCATGGAAGAAGAAAAAGTTATCACATTTCTTAGTTGGAAATATATGAGGCCATGAAGGTGGGACTAAGTGGAACAGAATAAGTGATATCTCAACAATTAGACTTTATGTCTCCCTGTTTAATTTAATTATTTTTTTGGCTTTTTAATATTGGTTGTACCTTTATTTGTTAACCAGTTGAAAATTTTAGCATTAGTATTTATTTTATGTTTTACTACTTTAGTGCAAAATTCTTGACTTAGGGTTCTAAAAGTAAAAATAGAAAATAGAACTTATATATTTTAGGTTATCATAAACGCACAGTATGAAAGATATTTCTGTTTTGTATTTCAAGTAATGTTAATATTAAAGGCAAAAATAAAATATGTGAAAACTGTAGCAATGGAAAGACAAATTGTTGCTTAACCAATATAGACATAGGAAATGAATGCTTAGAAATAGAAGAAATAATAGAAGATGAAAACAACATAGATAATATAGATCTAGATATTTATAGCCTAGACAAAATAAGTTATAATTTAATAAACTACTTTACAAATAAAAACGATATTCTTAGAGCAATAGACAAACTCCCATTTATAGGAGAAGATCCGATTAAACGATGGGATTTAAATCAAATATACTGTAAGCTAGATATTATAAACCCAGACTATATTGTTAAGACTGCTAATATAGAAGCAAGTAGTTTGGATACAGAAGATTTTAAAATGCACATTAAAGATTTAACAGAATTAAAAGTAATAAGACCAAGCAATAGTCCCCATAGATCTGCAGCTTTTATAGTTAGAAATCATGCAGAAATACTTAGAGGAAAAAGTAGAATGGTAATAAATTATAAAAGGCTTAATGACAATATAAAAGACGATAGTTATAATATACCTAATAAGACATTCCTTTTAAGTAAAATACAAGGCAAGAAAATATTTAGTAAATTTGATTGCAAATCAGGCTTTTATCAAATCAAGATGTGGCCAGAAGACATTAAATGGACAGCATTTACTACACCAGAAGGCTTATATGAATGGTTAGTCATGCCTTTTGGTCTTAAGACAGCACCTAGTATCTTCCAACGTAAGATGGATGATATTTTTAGACCTTATAATAATTTTATCTTAGTATACATAGACGACATTTTAGTCTGTAGTAAAAATGAGACTGAACATTTGTCCCATTTAGACTTAGTTTTTAAACTTTTTGACAAACATGGTTTAATCCTTAGTAAAAAGAAAGTAGAATTATTCAAAACAAATATAAAGTTTTTAGGAATGGAAATAGGTAATGGCAAGATAAAATTACAAGAGCACATAGCTAAGAAGATCTTAGATTTTCCAGACAAATTAGAAGGATTAAAACAAATCCAGGCATTTTTAGGCTTAGTTAATCAAGCTAGAATGTATTTTAAAGATCTTAGTAAATTAATAGGTCCATTATACAATAAGACTAGGAAAAATGGACAAAGACATTTCAACACAGAAGACATTAGATTAATTAAAACTATAAAAGAGAAAGTTAAACAATTACCAGACTTATATTTACCCCTAGACACAGATTATCTAATAGTTCAGACAGATGGATGCAAAGACGGTTGGGGAGCAGTCTTATACTGCAAACCAAATAAATATAGTAACAAAAAAGAAGAAAGAATATGTAGATATGCTAGTGGCAAATACAAAGAAAGCAATCAGTATTTGACAAGCTTAGATTACGAATTACTAGCTATAGTTTATGCATTAGAACATTTTAAAGCCCTTTTAATTTCTAAACATGAATTTTGTATTAGAACAGACTGTGAGGCCATAGTTAGGTATAACAAAAATAAAGACACCAGATACACTAATAGGTGGTTAAAATTTATGACCTCATTAAGCAATTATAGAATAGATAAAATAGAATGGCAACACATTAAAGGAGTTGATAACTCCATTGCTGATTTATTATCTAGAAAAATTCTATCTTGAGATAACTTCAGACATATAGACAGACTTTTATCTTATACAAAATTTTAGAATCAGACAATCTTCTTGTTTCATTACAGATGGCATCCTCTTCGGCATCTTCATCTGCACAGACTAGACAAAACCAGGCTAACCAGGCCAACCCTGTTTTTCCAACCCAGTTTATCAGCTATGTTGATAATCTTGGCCGAAACAGAATTAATTATAATGGCAATAATTTAGAAGTTTTACATGCTGGTTCCAGGTTTCAGGTCAAAGACCATAAAATTGGTCCTTTCCCTGTTAATCAGAGAACACTTTTAGACAACCTATGGCAATCTTTTGTTAAAAAAGACAATGGGTGGTTTGTCAACACGGTTAACGCTTTGGCAAACTAGACCACTTGCTTTTAAGAAAAGACCACTTGCTTTTAGAAAAATCGCATTTTGACATACAAGTAGCACAGCTTAAAGCACAAATACAAGTTTTAGAATTAGAGACAAATGACTGGAAACAGAGATATACTACTCTCCTTTCCACCAAGCAACAGGCATCAAAACCCAGTGTTTCGGGTAATAAAGAAACACCTAGTCTGGATTCACAGGCATCCAGTAAAGACAAATCAGGACCTGTTACAGTTGGTAATTTACTCAAAATTACTGAAAAACCCGTGTGTTCGGGAGAAAAAACACCTAGTCCAGTATTACAGGCTACTGGTAAAGACTCTTCAATTTGTCTAGAGCAATACAATATTCTCTTTGAAACTTCTCTGCTTCATGCAATCTCACTTCTCTCTGTAAATCAAATCAGTTCTTCAACTCAAGTACGCAACAATCTTTATTTCAAGTAAGTTCATTCTCTAAACTTGTTTAACATTCTGGGGTGAAAACGCTCAATGGCGAAACACATTCTATGAATTGAAAAGGAACATTTCTAAGTCTAATATGACTAAAAACATCCTAATAATGTTTTGATTCAAAATCATATGGCATTTACTTGGGAAAGAGAGACTCTTTTAAAAAAAAATTATTTTGAAAAATGATTATGCTTACCACAGGTTTACCTAGATCTAAATCAATTATGCTTCTAAAACGAATTGCCAGAGTCTTCTTTAAGGGTTTGAAACAAAAGTGGGAGCGAGTCGTTCAGGGCTATTGCCGAGTGATGGCGTTTAAAGCCCACAGACTAACGCATGCCCTGAGTTTTTACCTTCAAAGAAAGCTTTGTCGGTTCAACCCAGCATCCTGAGATTTACTCTAGACTAGATCTACCAGGCATCCTGAAGTTTTGAAAAATAAAATCTTCTACAAAGACTCTCTCTCTCTCTCTAAGTTTTTGCCCTATCTTTTTTGAATCTGAAACCAATAAAATAACCCTAGAGGGGGGGTGAATAGGGTTTTAAGACTACTTTAAAATATAACAACCAACAAACCTTAATCTCAAAAACTCAAGTAAACAAACAATCAATCTCAACACAATATGTAAAACAATAATGTAAAGAGAGAAGGGTTTAGAGATACTTGACAATGAGAATTAAATGGTTCGGCTTGATATACCCACAAGCCTACGTCCACCCCTTCAAGGAAGTCCCTTGAAAGGCCCTAGAATCCACTAGTATGATCTTCCTTACGGGTCAAGATCGAACCTCTTACAATCCCTTGATGCTATGCCCACATCAAGAACAAGCTTTGACAAACCCAAAGCTCCAAAGCTTGACAACCCCAAGCTTTGATACAAGAACCTTTCAATGAAGAAATGAGTACAAGATTTCACTCTTAAGAAGTAGATGAGTACAAGTTGAAGTACTAGAACAAGAGAGATGAGTGTATGATGACTTATGAAAGTGTATCTCTCTCTAATGTAAGCTCACAATAAATGCTCTCTTGAAAAGGATGAGAAATCAATGAAAACAAGAGAGATTTGAACAATTGCTTTGATCTTTGAGAATATGAAAGATAGGAGAGCTTTGAATGCAATTGATGAATGAAAACAATGCCCAAGATGAGTATTTATAGAGCTGGGAATAAATATGACCGTTTGGGGTTAGGTAGGGCATTAAATGCGCCAAACGGTAAATGCAGTCGACTGCAATGCCCATTGCAGTCGACTGTAACCCAAAAAGTAGCCGTTGGAATTTCAAAATTCCAACTTGCAGTCGACTGCATTCAATGCAGTCGACTGTAATGGCCTACTGGAAGTATTGCAGTCGACTGCATTGAATGCAGTCGACTGTAATACCCTACTGCCCAACATGCAGTCGACTGCATCCCAATGCAGTCGACTGCATCCCTGAAAATGCAGTTTCCTGTTTTTAAAGCATGAAAAACTTTTTATGCATGCAAGGGAAACCTATGGGCAAGTTCTAGGTATACAGTCATCGTAACGATCATCTCTCTATGTCTAGTTTACAAAGATGGAAATAAAAGCATGAAAACTTCAATCGTCGAATTTCCTCTTTGATGCGTTCCGTTGAGAGTCTTTGATCGTGTTGCTCGTCTAATAAACCGTTTGCATGAGTATGAGATTGTTCCTATTGCTTCATCAACTCAATGCATGTTAGACAGCATAATCATCAATGTTAGTTATCATCAAAATCAAATATAATCCTAGGTTAAATAACCGTAGGGTTAACAATCTCCCCCTTTTTGATGATGGCAAACATTGATTCAAATAATATGAGATATATAAGATAATATGCGAAATGAAGCATAACAATCTCAATTAAAAAACCATAAGGGGTCATGAGAAGAAATCATGACAAAACGCTCCCCCTATCTAAAGCAATGTAGGGCTCCCCCTAACTAAAGCAATGTAGGGCTCCCCCTAACTAAAGTAATATATGCTCATATCCACACAAATAAGAATCAACAATATTTTCTCCCCCTTTTGACATCATTGAAAAAGGTCAAGGGTGTGTGTGAAAGTGATCAACTTATGTATCCATGCATGGATAATCAATATTGCCAACAAGGGCAATCAAAATCATAAACACATAAGTACTTGAATAACCATTGAAAGGTGTACCAAACACTTTGTTACAAAGATAGCACAAATAGGAAGTGTAAGGGAATTAGAAATATGAGTGTGTGCAAATGAAATGAATATCAACAAAATCAATGATGTTGAAAAGAGAAACATCAACCAAAGCATGCTTTAATCATATTAAATAATGATCAAGCATGAGAAGTGCAACTTGCATGATTTAGCACAAGAGATATAACATTTAGTCACATAGGTGAAGACATGCCAAGTTCTCTTCTAAGAGCGGAAAACCTCTTCGAATCTAGAGGTTTAGTGAAGATGTCCGCTAATTGGTGATTTGTGTCCACGAAATCTAGAACAATATCACCTTTTTGCACATGATCACGGATAAAATGGTGTTTGATTTCTATGTGCTTTGTGCGTGAATGTTGGATAGGATTTTTGGTCAAATCAATGGCACTAGTATTATCACATAATATAGGTATGTGATCATACTTGAGTCCAAAATCCAAAAGGGTTTGTTTCATCCAAAGAATTTGTGCACAACAAGCACCAACCGCCATATATTCGGCTTCGGTGGTAGAGAGTGCAACCGAATTTTGCTTTTTGGAACTCCAAGAAACAAGAGAGTGACCTAGGAATTGGCAACCTCCACTAGTGCTTTTCCGCTCGGTTTTGCAACCGGCATAGTCGGCGTCGGAGTAACCAATTAGGTCAAAAAATGAAGTGTTTCTAGGAAACCATAACCCTAAATCGTGAGTGCCCTTAAGATATCTAAGGATTCTCTTGACGGCAATCAAATGAGATTCCTTAGGACAAGCTTGAAATCTAGCACATAAACAAACACTAAACATTATATCGGGTCTACTTGCGGTAAGGTAAAGGAGTGATCCGATCATACCTCGATAGCGCTTAATATCAACATCCTTACCCTTTTCATCTTTATCAAGCTTTAATGAAGAGCTCATTGGAGTGTCAAAAGCATTTGATGCTTCCATGTCAAATCTCTTGAGTAGCTCTTTAGTGTATTTGGCTTGGTTGATAAAGATTCCATCCTTGCTTTGTTTGATTTGCAATCCAAGGAAGAAGGTGAGTTCTCCCATCATGCTCATTTCAAACTCCTTACTCATACAAGAAGCAAACTCTTCGCACAAGGATCCATTAGTAGCACCAAATATAATATCATCAACATAAATTTGCACCAACAATAAGTCATTGCCCTTAGATTTTATAAAAAGAGTGGTGTCAAGTTTTCCTCTTGAAAAACCATTTTCTAAAAGAAAATTACTTAGCCTTTCATACCAAGCTCTAGGAGCTTGTTTTAAACCATAAAGAGCTTTGCTAAGACGGAAAACATGGTTTGGAAATTTTTCATTTTCAAAGCCGGGAGGTTGAGCCACATAGACCTCCTCCGAAATAAAACCATTTAGAAAGGCACTCTTGACATCCATTTGAAAGAGTTTAAAATCTCTATAGCAAGCAAAAGCTAATAGCATTCTAATAGACTCAAGTCTAGCTACCGGTGCATAAGTTTCATCAAAATCAATTCCTTCCTCTTGGTTATAACCTTGGGCCACTAATCTAGCCTTGTTTCTAACCACGACTCCGGATTCATCAAGTTTGTTTCTATAAATCCATTTTGTGCCTATAATCCTAAAGTTTTGAGGTTTAGGCACAAGGGTCCAAACTTGATTTCTTTCAAATTGAACTAGCTCTTCTTGCATAGCAAGCATCCAAGATTCATGATGTAGAGCTTCGGAGAATTTCTTCGGTTCAATTTGGGAAAGAAACGCTATATTAACATGTTGTTGAAGAGAGCGTCGAGTTCTTACCCCACTCGAAGGATTACCTAAGATTTGATCGCTTGGATGATCCTTTTTGTAAGTCCAATCTTTTGGTAATTCTTGAGAGTTGTCCAAGTTTGAAGCATCATTGATTGCTTCCTCATTTCCCCCTTGAGAACTTGATGGTTGCTCCCCTAGATCAATTTCTTTGGGGTTGCCTTGTAGTGTATCACTTATGTCCAAAGTTCTCAAGTCATTGTCCATGTCATCTACATTAACAATGTTAGTCCTCCGAAGAAAAGGATTAGTCTCATCAAAAGTAACATTAATGGATTCTTCAACAACCAAAGTACTTTTATTATAAACTCTATATGCCATACTATTATTAGAGTAACCAAGAAAAATACCCTCAAAGGTTTTGGAATCAAATTTGCTAAGGTGATCCTTGGTATTTAAAACAAAACATTTGCAACCAAAGACTCTAAAAAAGCTCACCTTAGGTTTCTTATCATTAAAAAGCTCATAAGGGGTTTTTAACAAAATTTTTCGCAAGATAACTCTATTAAGAACAAAGCATGCACAATTGACCGCCTCCGCCCAAAAGTATTTAGGTAAACCATATTCGTTAAGCATTGTTCTTGCCGCTTCTTGCAAAGACCTATTCTTTCTTTCGGCAACACCATTTTGTTGAGGAGTTCTAGGAGCCGAAAAATTATGTGATATCCCAAAGTCATCACACAAGGCTCCTATTTTTGAATTTTCAAATTCTCTACCATGATCACTCCGAATGTTTGTAATCAAATAACCTTTTTGATTTTGAACACGTTTTGCAAATGAAGTGAACACATTTAGAGATTCATCTTTGGTAGCCAAAAAGAAAGTCCAAGTATAGCGAGAAAAGTCATCAACAATAACAAAACAATATGATTTACCACCAAGACTAGTAGTTGGGATTGGTCCAAACAAATCCATATGAAGTAATTGCAAGGGTCTAGAAGTAGATACCATTTTCTTCGGTTTGTGAGAGACCTTCTTTTGCTTACCCATTTGACAAGCATCACATACTTTATCTTTCTCAAACTTGATCTTCGGGAGACCCCTCACAAGTTCTTTGCTTGAAATATCCTTCAAGTGCTCCATGTGCATGTGACCAAGTCTTCGATGCCAAAGCCAAGATGTTTCACTAATAGCACTAAGACACTTGACATCTTGGTTAGCTAAATCATTTAATTGAATGGAGTAAACATTATTATCTCTACTACCAACCAAAATAGTTTCATTGTTCTTCAAGGATAGTATAGTGCATTGAGAAGCCTCAAAGATAACTTTAAAACCTTTATCACTAAATTGACTAATACTAAGCAAGTTATGCTTCAATCCTTCAACATATAACACATTCTCAATTGAATGTGGTTCCTTACCAATAGTTCCTTTACCTTTGATTCTTCCTTGAGAATTGTCACCAAAGGTCACATTTCCTCCTTCCTTAAGATCAATCGATGTGAAAAGAGATATGTTGCCGGTCATATGTCTTGAGCATCCACTATCAAGAATCCACTTCTTGCTACTAGATTTTGCTTTGAGACATACCTATAAACACAAATCAAGTAATGACTTTTGGTACCCAAATTTTCTTGGGTCCTTGGGTGTTAGTCTTGCATTTGTATTCTTGACCTTTCACAATCCACATTTTCTTTCTACCTCTAACAAAAACAATTCTACAAGGACAATGATTAGTCGTATGCCCTTTCTTGTTGCACCAACCACAATGTGTAAAAGGTGTGCAATAGTTCTTTGGTCGTTTTGTAAGAATATTCAACCTAGCTTGTTGTTGCAAAACTTTAGGAGGCATGGCCATGGGATCTAATCCAAGACCGCCTTTGTTTAGGCCAATTCTTTGGCGTCCAAGCATGACATCCAAATTGTTTTGACCATCAACAAATTTTTCAAGACATTTTCTTAAATCACAAATCTCAACTTGTAAATCTTCATTTTGTTTTTCTAAAGCCAAAGTTTTGGAAGAGATTTGTTTTGAGCTAGGAGTGTTAACAAGTAAATCAACCAAATTGTTATTCACATGCTCTACATATAAATGGCTAGACATGCATTCATTCTTGGCATGCAACTTATCATTTTCCATTATCAACTTCTCAATTTGCTTATTAGCTTCAAGAAATTTCTTAGACAAAATAATATTTTTCTTGAAAATTTTCTTGGATTCCTCATATAAGCTATCATAAGCATCTTCAAAACTTTCATTATCACTATCACTACCGGAAGAAGAGCTTACCTCATCATTTGCCATGAAGCACACATTTGCTTGATCATTCTCTTCATCACTTGAATCAAAGTCACTCCATGTTGAAGTGTGTTCGGCATTCATTGCTCTTTCCTTCTCCTTGTTCTCTTTCTTAGAGAATTGTCTTCTTTTAGCTTTTTCCCATACATCTCTTCTTTCCTTCTTCTCCTTTTTGTAGATAGGACAATCCATCTTCATGTGTCCCGGCTTGTGGCATTTGTAGCAAAGCCTCTCTTCGTTGCTAGCATTTTGTTGCCTTCTCCCATCATTTCTTCTAAATCTTAAGAACTTCTTGAAGTTCTTTGCAACCAATGCCATATCCTCTTCATCAAATTCTTCATCATCATCACTTGACTCAAGGTTTGAAGATGAAGCTTTAAGAGCAATTGATGTAGGCTTCTTCTTGACGTCCTCTTGATCAAAGGTCTTGAGTTGCATTTCGTACGTCATGAGTGAGCACATCAATTCATCAAGAGGAAAGATGTTGAGATTCTTTGATTCTTGGATGGCGGTGATCTTTGCATCCCAAGCTCTTGGTAAGGACCTAATCACTTTTCTCACTAGATCACCATTAGTGAATTCCTTACCCAATTGCTTCAAAGGGTTCACAATGTTAGTAAAACGAGTATTCATATCCGTAATAGATTCATTTTGAAGCATATGGAATAACTCATAATCTCTAAACAATAAATTCATCTTGGAGTCTCTAAGAAGAGAAGTCCCTTCATGAGTGACTTGAAGAGTATCCCAAATACTCTTAGCGGAATTACACATAATGACTCTATTGAGTTCATTAGTGTCTAAAGCACATACAAGACAATTTTTTGCTCTAGCATTCATACAAATCATCTTCTTGTCATGATCACTATACTCCGATTTTGATTTAGGTTCTTCAACCTTGTCAACCACTTTTATCGGAACGAATGGGCCATCTCAACAATATCCCACATCTCATAGTCTTGAGATTCTAAGTAGATTTTCATCTTAACTTTCCACACACTATAGTTGGTCCCATTAAACAATGGAGGCCTAGTGGTAGAACTACCCTCCATACCCCCAACATAAGCCATGATCGATTAACTCTCTTGGCGTTACCCAATATAACAAGAGCCGAGGCTCTGATACCACTTGAAACCAATAAAATAACCCTAGAGGGGGGGTGAATAGGGTTTTAAGACTACTTTAAAATATAACAACCAACAAACCTTAATCTCAAAAACTCAAGTAAACAAACAACCAATCTCAACACAAATGTAAAACAATAATGTAAAGAGAGAAGGGTTTAGAGATACTTGACAATGAGAATTAAATGGTTCGGCTTGATATACCCACAAGCCTACGTCCACCCCTTCAAGGAAGTCCCTTGAAAGGCCCTAGAATCCACTAGTATGATCTTCCTTACGGGTCAAGATCGAACCTCTTACAATCCCTTGATGCTATGCCCACATCAAGAACAAGCTTTGACAAACCCAAAGCTCCAAAGCTTGACAACCCCAAGCTTTGATACAAGAACCTTTCAATGAAGAAATGTGTACAAGATTTCACTCTTAAGAAGTAGATGAGTACAAGTTGAAGTACTAGAACAAGAGAGATGAGTGTATGATGACTTATGAAAGTGTATCTCTCTCTAATGTAAGCTCACAATAAATGCTCTCTTGAAAAGGATGAGAAATCAATGAAAACAAGAGAGATTTGAACAATTGCTTTGATCTTTGAGAATATGAAAGATAGGAGAGCTTTGAATGCAATTGATGAATGAAAACAATGCCCAAGATGAGTATTTATAGAGCTGGGAATAAATATGACCGTTTGGGGTTAGGTAGGGCATTAAATGCGCCAAACGGTAAATGCAGTCGACTGCAATGCCCATTGCAGTCGACTGTAACCCAAAAAGTAGCCGTTGGAAATTCAAATTTCCAACTTGCAGTCGACTGCAATCCAATGCAGTCGACTGTAATGGGTTACTGGAAGTATTGCAGTCGACTGCATTCCAATGCAGTCGACTGTAATACCTACTGCCCAACATGCAGTCGACTGCATCCCAATGCAGTCGACTGCATCCCTGAAAATGCAGTTTCCTGTTTTTAAAGCATGAAAAACTTTTTATGCATGCAAGGGAAACCTATGGGCAAGTTCTAGGTATACAGTCATCGTAACGATCATCTCTCTATGTCTAGTTTACAAAGACGGAAATAAAAGCATGAAAACTTCAATCGTCGAATTTCCTCTTTGATGCGTTCCGTTGAGAGTCTTTGACCGTGTTGCTCGTCTAATAATCCGTTTGCATGAGTATGAGATTGTTCCTATTGCTTCATCAACTCAATGCATGTTAGACAGCATAATCATCAATGTTAGTTATCATCAAAATCAAATATAATCCTAGGTTAAATAACCGTAGGGTTAACAATTAATCTTTTCAATATTCCGCTGTGTTTTTATCTATATTATGCTT
>JAVXUO010002847.1:0-38125 GCA_033065855.1 Escallonia rubra
TGAAAACAAAACAGAAACCTAGTTGAGACAAAGGACGTTACCGTATAGACAGCCTAGGCAAATGAGCAGGCAAATGTCTCGTGTGTCTGAGTCTGGAAAACCTCCTTGTCTCGAGGAAGAATTCCATGAAGAAGATGCTGCTCCGAGACCTGGCTGTCCGGCATCCCAAGGTCATCGCGCCTAAGTGTCCATCTCGGACGAAAAATGGGATCATCTTCGATAGACACTTGCTTAAGGATCCGTGGAGAGCGTTCTGGAGGAGTGACTCTAGTCCTCTTAGGAGCAGGGGGCACCTCCACACTTGGCTGCTTCTCCTTTCGCTTCCCCTTAGCTTTCTGGAGAACGCTAAGGAAGCCTCCTTGCTGCGATTTTCCACTTCCACTAGCCATTTCTCCAATGAAGAAAGAAATCAATACGGGAATAAACATTGAAATCAAGTTTAAATTCAATGTCTTATACAAAGCACACCTAGAGGAACGGTCTCAGCAGATGACATGCTAGGAATAGCAGGAAGAGGAGGAATCAGAAGACCAGCTGGAATGGGCTTTGGAGGTATGATCTTCGCCCACTCCAATTGCTCCTCCGAAAGAGGCTCATCTATACAAAGACCACCTCGAAGTTTAATATGACTAAGTATGTGCTTAGTCTGGTTGTTGGGAGTAGGCTTGCCAGGATTTTCGAAATCCTTACAGAAAGGATTCCAGTCTCTATCAAATGGAAGCTTCCCCTTGTCAAGGTGGCCAACGAAGAAATATCTGGAGTGCCAACCTTTATTTGACTTCGGGCCTCCCTTGAGAAGCCGTTGCCTACTATGAATATAATACCACCCCGGGCAGTTGGCAATCCTTTGACGAAACAGATTTCAAAGAACACTCTCATAAAATCTGTTACATCTGGTTTATAGCCTGAAGTCTGAACCAAGTAGATAAGACCAGCAAGCTTCCTCCAAGCATTTGGAACAAGCTGCCCGGGAGCCATGTGATAATGGTCAAAGAAACGAAGAGCAAAAGGGTGAAGAGGAAGCCTATACCCAGAATTCACCTGCTCTTCGTAGATCCCCGTTTCAAACTTTGTACCATAATTAGCTGGTTCTTGCAAACCAGGAAGGTGAGCATACCAGCCTTCTGGAAGAGGATATTCCCGAATTAAATCCTGCAAATCTTCTGTCGACATTTTACTGGACTTCTCATCTGCGGTATACCAAGGCTTAGGATTAGCCATATCTTCGGCTTGATCCTTCACATCACCTAAGGCATTCTTAGTAGACAAAGCGCGTGAAGGCTGAGATGTAGAAGGCTGTAGAGGTTGAGAGGATGAAGTATATAATCGTTGTGAAGTTGAAGGTTGTGACAATGTTGTATTCGAAGTTCCAACTTCACTTCTTGAAGTTGAAACTCGTTCTGAACTTGAAGATGAGCTACTACTTATAGCTATATTCCCTTGAAGTGATGAATCAGACGCAGAAGCTTCAAACATGGTTTCTACTAAAACTAGGAAACTATGAAAAACTTGAAGTGCTGAACAGAAAGAGGAGAAGAAAAAACTTACTTGCAGAGTAGTGTGCTTCCAAAAAAATTTCGAGTGAAGGTAAAATGAAGTGAAAGTTACCAAGTAACCGTTCCTTGGAAAACACAACGGTTCATTTACCCCACACGTGTCACAAGCTGAAGAGTAGAGAAGCTTGAAAATTTTCAAATTCCCGCTCAAAGACATTAATGGAGAAGGAGACATGTGGAAGGAACCAAGATTTTGGGCGAACAGAATTTGCCCGAGCAGATTCTCGTTCGAACACTCTGCCCGAGCAGAGTGACAAAAGCCGAGCAGATTCAAGCCCGAGCAGAACCATGTCCGAACACTCTGCCCGAGCAGAATGTCGTCCGAACACTCTGCCCGAGCAGAATGATCTTGGCCGAACAGGCTCCGTCCGAACAGAATCATGTCCGAACACTCTGCCCGAGCAGAGTGATCTTGGCCGAACAGGCTCTGTCCGAACAGAATCCTGTCCGAACACTCTGCCCGAGTAGAATGACAACGGCCGAGCAGAATGCCGTCCGAACACTCTGCCCGAGCAGAGTGCTAACGACCGAGCAGAATTCTGCCCGAGCAGAATTCTGCCCGAGCAGAATTCCGTCCGAACACTCTGCCCGAGCAGAGTGATCTCGACCGAGCATATTCATGCCCGAGCAGAATCCTATCTGAGCAGAACTCTGCCCGAGCAGATTCGTGTCCGAGCAGAATCCGATTCATGCCCGAGCAGAACTCTGCCCGAATAGATTCGTGTCCGAGCAGAATCCCAACCGAACAGATTCATGCCCGAGCAGAATCCCATCCGAGCAGAACTCCGCCCGAGCAGATTCGTGTCCGAACAGAATCCCATCCAAGCAGATTCATGCCCGAGCAGAATCCCATCCGAGCAGAATTCTGCCCGAACAGAACCTTGTCCGAGCAGAACACTCTTGAAATGTCGAACGAACAGATTCAATTCTGTTTTTGGCATATTTCGCTATCACCAGTGGAAAAAGTGTGCTTCCACCCGCTTCATCAACGCTGGTAAAAGGAGGGGGCATATGATATAGCTAAAAATATCCCTCCAACCTACGGACGGCACATGGCAGTTGCGAAACGTAACCCATACTGGCCCATTACTGATATGGCACTTACCGTATCAGTCACCGGGCAGAATCCTAAAGAGACTCTGACTCTATCAGCTCAGAATCACATGAGATCCTCTACGATCCTAATTAGATTCTGATTAGCGTTAGTCAAAGCCCAGTCCTACTAGGACTCCTCTTTCTACCACTATATAAAGGGGTCAAGCCCCTCAGGTAAAGACAAGTTCACACACATACACATTGTGTAATACTGCTTTTCAGAGTTCTACCTTGTTAGTCTTCTCTGACTTAAGCATCGGAGCGTTCCCCCGCCAGAACCCCACCCGGCGGTCACTCCATGTTCTCTTTTGCAGGCCTGATTTCTGGTGTTGTTCCCGATCCAGTTTTTAGCTGCAACAGATTGGCGCCATCCGTGGGACCCCTACATGGAACATGGCTAATCATTCTTCTTCCGATGACTCTTCACATAATCATTCCCAGAACCATCATCCGCGAACTAGCGCCTCTCGTCGACCAGGTTGTTCTCATGACCGACACTCGACCCCTTCACACCGCCATCGCGCCAGTTCTTCTGAAGAGTGTGTGTGCATAAGTGAAATGAGGGTGAGTTGTGTATGTTGAGTGTGTATAATGAAAATTGAGGGAAAACTGTGAGCTGGGTGATTGATCTGGGCTGTGGGAGGAGGAAGAAGAGGTGTTGTGCTGTGTTGTGTTGTAGAAATTGTACATTCTGCTTGGACAGTTGTATCGCTTGACGGCAGGGTATTGTGTGGTTATCGTAAATTAATGAAACTTTGCAAAAAGTTTCTTGGAATAATATTAGGATTACTGTTAAAATTTCATATTTTTCTAATATCGTATGTATTTTTAATATGTTCTGCAATTTCAGACTTATGAAATTCTTTGGAGCCTTTAGACTCATGAAAATATTTTGGAAAAATTAGAGTAATGTTTTTATAGTATAATGAAGTCCCAGATTAAGTTTGGTGAATTTTAGAGTTGATTTGTATAGTTTCCGTATCGCATTGGTTTTAGCAAAACGAATAATTTAAAAATAGTTTTTAAACATATTTTAAAGTTATTATAAAAATTATGGGACTTTATTTTCAGCTAGAAGCAATTATGGCTATTTATCGGTTTTCTTGCATTTAAAGAAATTACTTTAATTCGAAAATATTCAAAATTTCAGAAAATTCAAATTTTGACTTTGAATAACATTTTAAGCAATATAAGTGTTTTATTGTAATTTATTATGAATTTTGGGATATCGTCATGCATTAAAGAACGTACGGAATTTTCGGTTAAATTGGTCGTGTGCGAGACCTGCTTTGAGTTGAGCGATTTCGGAATTAGAAGTGAGCATCGTTTGGGTATTGAATATTAGGTTTATAGTATGTTAGTATAGATTATGTTCTAACAAATGGATTGCCAATCTAGGTTTATTCAGAGATTATTGATCGAGATTTGGTAGCATTGCTTAGCTTGGATCGAGGTAAGAATTTTCTCTCCGAACCCTACTCATCGTTCTGAATCCATATGTTTTAATCTTAATTGTTTCGTAAAATTTATTGAACTATTGTTTTATAAATTTTCCTGAAACATTTGAATTTGCGAGTGAAACCCTAACTTGAACCTTAAGCGATCGTTTGCAATTCTTTGTTTATTCTCATATGTTTTATTGATTCAATAATCGTAAAATGTTTTGAATTCTGTTTATTACTTCTCAATGTTGACATGAGTTAGTAATATGGGAGTTATAAGGATGGTCTGTATTGCTGGAGTTATAAGGATGGTCTGATGGTTGGGTTAAGCTAATACCTAAATGGATTAGTCAGTGTACATATGCATATATAAAGCGTATCGAGCACTGCCGGGGTGACTTTGCTACAGCGTACTACTCATGTTCAATGTTTTCCATTTATGTTTTATTGTCCTTGAAGTGTTTTGAAACGATTATTGATTTAAGGGATTGAGTTGATACTCATCCCTATGTTTATATTGAAATGCTGTGGTTTTCTTTGAAACCCTTTTAAAATTATCATTTGATTGTATATAGAAAATCGTTTGAATTGTTCCGTTTCTCCGTTTTAAAAGTTGTTATTTGGTTTAAAGGTAAAATCGTCCGAATCGTTTTTGTTGTTTAAATCTTTGATCAACCTTACTGGGCTCTCGAAAACTCACTCTCCTTTGACTTCCTTTCCGCAGGTGATAACCAGCATTAGGTTGCCCGAATAAAATTACAGCCGAGCGTGAGAAATCAAGTTTTAGTATTGATGGTTAGAACCCCTGTGCGGGTGAACGTTGCTATTTAAATTTTTCCGGACTTAAATTTTATGTTTCATCGATGACAGTCTTCTAAGATTCTAAGATTGTGTACGTTAATCTTTCATAAATAACTAAATTGGGGGTTTTTGTAATAATGAAGTTTCTGGGTAGAATTTAAATGGCTCATGAAGTGGTAGGGGGGTTTATTGTAATTATACAATTTAGGGTTATATATATATATATATACACACACACATATACATACACACACCATGAGAGAGCAGCCGCATCAAAATTTCCGTTTCTAGAGAGAGAAGGAAGCAAGCAAAATTCGGCGACGATCGACTCATCCTTTCTGGTAAGATCTCCTTCTAACATACAGGTTTATATATATAAATTTATGGGTGCGCAAACTATATGGGTCTCGAGTGTCATGGACTATCACGGGTATTGTGTGAGTGTGGACTGCCGAGTGCATGACCGATTGCGGTGTATGCGCGTCGCGGGCATCGGTGTGACGACATGGGTTGCCAAAGCAGCCATATATATATATATGTGTGTGTGTGTGTGTGTGTGTGTGTATGTGTGTGTAAGCTACGTGTTCGGGTGTGTGTGTATATTATGAGAAGGTGTACAGGATAGCCAAGTATGTATGTGTTATTAACGGGTGTATGTGGATGAGTGTTGTTGGTGAGTATAAACAGGGAAGAGTAAGAAGCTGTATAGAAAATGGGTATGCCGTGAGGATTGTTAGTGTAATATGATGTGGATTTTGGAAATCATATGGTAACAGGCGTGATAATTCGGCGGAAGAGCACCACTGCCGCGAGGCAGTGGGCTCAAAGACAAACTGCCGTGAGGCAGTGGAGAGGGCATAGCACGCGGTGTATGCTGTGTAAGGGTGATTGTGCATGCATTGTGTAAGTGTATGAATGATTCATGAGAAGAAAAGAAACAAAAGAGAATGGAAGATCCACTGCCTCACGGCAGTGGGTGTTAGAGTGCAAGTGATGCAAATGAGTGTTAAGAGTGCAAGTGGGAGTGATGGGGTGCACTGTTATACGTGAGAGAATGGAGAGGGGGAAGACCCACTGCCATGAGGCAGTGGGTGTAAGAAAGAAATGAGATTTGTTAATATATACATGTGTGGGTGTGGTGTATAGATATATAGGTACGGCTGTGTGAATTTTCATGTGTGTGAGTCTTGTGTGTGAAGTGGTTTCAGGTAAGAACACTGCTGGGTTGGTATGAAGAAGGAGATGATTGCACAGAGAGAGGGAAAGGTTTTTGTTTTAAAATTGGACTCAAAAGTGTCGCTAATGGAAATATTGTTTTAGCAGTTCTTTTCCGAATTTTTGAGATATATCTAGAAAATTATTTTGACAAAACTCAAAAGAGTAAATTATATTATTTTTGCAAGATCTAGACACAGGGAAAATGTTAGATTTTTCTGAACTTGAGAAGCATGCTAACTAATTTTATCCGAACAATAGATTTTTGTGTATTTTTAAATAGTAAATTAAGTTATTAAATTATGATACTTTTACAAAAGTCTTAAGTAGCTATGATGGAGTATATTCCAGAGTTTCAAAAGCTTTGAAAGTCGTTTGCTATTTTTAGCGTTATTAGCGGCGTAGCGCTCGATCGGATCGCGTAACGCTTCATTATTACAACAGTTTATTAAATTATTTTTAAAGACCTCTTCTGAGCATATTTAGACAAAGTACAAAACTAAAACTTCCCTTATTTTTGTGAAACCTTCAACGTGGAATTTTCTGGGATTTTTCTGGGTATGGGAAATGTCTCGAACAATTTTATTTTTAAAACAGGTTGTTGAATTATTTAACATAGTAAACAAAATTATTTTTAGCCTAGAATTTTAGAGAGATCTAAAATTACTGTGACGCTTGAGTGTCTGAAATTTCGTGGCATTCCGGTGTCGTTTGATATATTATTGGAACATGAGCATTAGCGCTCAATTTAATGAGCAGTTTAGGATTCCGAGCGGAAAATCTCCAGAACGACCATTCTTGTCCGAAAAACCCACCAGTGGTTTAAAAAGATTCTTTTAGGTTATATCTAGCTAGATAATGGTACGTTAGGCATCGGGGGTGAATAGGTAATTTTACAGAAGTCAAGGGGGGGTTTGGTAATTTTACTCACTTGAGAGAAACTTAATACTTAGGATGCTCGAGCGACAATGAATGACATCCGTGTGGTTTGTTATTTAGGTTTCGATAGACAAGAGATAGAACCTGCTTTTGAACGAGCTCAAGAACCACATTTTGAGCTAGGTAAGTACCCTGTCTTGTTCCTCCTTATACCCTATTTGAAAACTTTATATATCGTATACATGTTTTCAGTCAAATGAAAGCTTTGAAGTGCTTTATTGCCCTGTTTTTGTGATAAATCGTTTAATAAAAACTGGAGTGAAATGCCATGGAATTGTTGTGTGAGTAACTGAATCATGCTCGGTACATGTCAAATGAGATGATAATTTGACTGAGTTATTGCGCCCCATATCCACGGGAAAAAGTGGATTCCGGGTCCTGGTCAACGGGACCACACGTTGACGCACAGTATTGTTGTACCGTGGTTCGCCCTTGCATCCACATTTTGTTATCCCGGGTTGAGGAGGAATTTTGGGCCCTCGTCAGTGGGACCATACGCTGACCGCAGTATACCAGGTTATGAATAACTGTGACAGTTCTTGATGAATCTTTTTGGTTGATCATATCCTATTTCGAGATCATGTAGATATGTTGAGTAAATTCTAATTTGGTGACGTTGCATTCTTGATTTTAAAAAGGAAAACCATGGCATGTTTGAAATCCTCAAATCTATTTTAGGGATACAGCATGTGTATTTACTGAGCCCCAGCTCACTCCTTTTTATAAATGTTTTCAGGTTATCACCTAGACGAAACTGAGTACTATGAGGGTAATGAGAATGAAGCCGCATGAGATGCTTGTTAGGAAGTTGATTTAAGTTCCTTGAGAAATCGTAGCACTATTGGCTTATGTTTATTTTTTTTAGAATTGTTTGGAGCTTAAATCTCTATGAGGTTTCTTTTAAATAATTTATATCAGTCATTATGGGGGGATTCAATAGAGACAATTTTGGAAAGATTTGTAAGTACCTCTTTAGAAGTCATTTTAAGGTCTTAGTTATTGCATGACCCTAGATTTGTGTACATGTTTAAATAAGGCCTGAAAGAACCCAAAATAGTTGTCTGAATGGGTCTGCGGCCGGTCACGTGCTTACCCTTGGGTTCGGGTCATGACATAGTATCTTGATGGACTAGCCGGTGTATTGGTGTGGGCTAGTACCTTGATGGACTAGACGGAGTAAATATGCATGTGTACTTATCAGTGTTAATGAGCATTGCTTTTGCGGCTTTGTTAAGTGATTACCTTACACTACCTGTGCGGCTTTGCAATCACTCTTGTTTAATAGTATTTGTGATTGTTTGCATCATATCTGAAAATCATATTGATATCTGCACGAACTAGTTATGATTATTTTGAAACTCTTGGAAAACCATCATCGAATTGCATAACAAACCATAGATCGCAATGGGTATGGATTAGAGCCAAGTGAGGGAAATTGAAATTAAGTTTAGTATTGTCTATTAGAACCCCTATGCGAGTGAAATATTTTATTTGAAAACATTCAGAACTTAGATTTGGTATTCATTTATGACAATCTACTAAAAGTACAATTTAGTTGATGGTTTAGTTGCTCAGACGATGGTTGTCCATTTTGGTTATGAAGATATTATTGTCTTAGTGTAGCTGATCGAATAAGTGGTTAACGCTTTGGATTTTTGGGTCATTACATCGCCACAGGGCATTGCTTCCCTAAAAATGGATAGCCAAGTAGGTACTTATGAGTTCATGAACAGTGTCTTATAAAGGTCAATCACGAATTATCCCACATCCGATGTGGGATATCAAAATATTTATTGGTGAATTAAACTGTGTTAAATAGATATCGGGCACATATACTTTGTAAGTCGCTCGAGATTGTATTTAAGATGTTTGCCAACTGTTTAAATGGATTTAGTTATATAAGGATTCGAGGTGTATGACGGTATGGTGGATATTTGAGATTAGTTATGATTAAGATTAGCAATCTAAGGAGCACCAAATTTGGAGGACGAAATTTTAGAAGTTAGGGAAGATGTAATAACCCACTAAAATTCCCATACTACGATCCTTAATAGGTTTGGGTCTTTTTTGTAAAATTTGAAAATTTTTGGGTGAACTTTGCAAAATGTCAAAAGTGGGGAGGGGGTGGTGTTAGTAAAATGCCAATTTTATATTTTTGGGTGAACTTTGGATGAACTTTTAGTTGCTCAGATGATGGTTGTCCGTTTTGGTTATGAAGATATTATTGTCTTAGTGTAGCTGATCGAATAAGTGGTTAACGCTTCGGATTTTCGGGTCATTACACCGTCACAGGGCATTGCTTCCCTAAAAAGGGCTAGCCACGCAGGTACTTATGAGTTCATGGACAATATCTTATAAAGGTCAATCACGAATTATCCCACATCAGATGTGGGATATCAAAATATTTATTGGTGAATTAAACTGTGTTAAATAGATATCGGGCACATATACTTCGTAAGTCGCTCGAGATTGTATTTTAGATGTTTGCCAACTATTTAAATGGATTTGGTTATATAAGGACTCGAGGTGTATGACGGTATGGTGGATATTCGAGATTAGTTATGATTAAGATTAGCAATCTAATGAGCACCAAATTTGGAGGACAAAAATTTTATAAGTCGGGGAAGATGTAATACCCCACTAAAATTCCCATACTACGATAGTTAATTGGTTTGGGTCTTTTTTGTAAAATTTGATCATTTTTGGGTGAACTTTGCAAAATGTCAAAAGTGGGGAGGGGGGTGGTGTTAGTAAAATGCCAATTTTATATTTTTGGATTTTGAACGGAAGCCACATTGTCCCTTACCCACTCGGCAACTCCCCAAATCACTCCCACATATTCTATTTTCCTTCATATTTTTCAGTTACAGAATAAGGGAGAGAGTAGAGAGAGAAAATTCAAGAAAGTGATAGAAGAGAGAGGTTTGATCGAAGGAAGAGTTAGGGGATTGAGGATCGTGTTTCAGAGGAGGATTTCATAAGGTAACCACCCCTTAAACCGTATCATTTGTGTAATATCCCGAACTTTGGAAGCGGGTTAAAATAATCATCTGGCCTCCGAAAAACAAATGGGCGTAATTTTGAGCAATACTCGGGTATTAGAAGCTTGTGGAAGCTTAAAAGAAATTTGGGGCAAAAATGCAAATTTTGAAACTTTCGAGGTCATTTTGTAAATTTTGAAACTTGAGGGGCTATTTTGCAAATTTTGAAAATTAAGCCTTATGTGTCAATTTTTCAGAAATTTTCGTGTAGGGAGATGCCACCTCCTGTGCTGACTAATCTGATATTTTTTTTTTTTTTTTTTATATATATATATAGTTTTAATGTTTTTATCCTAATTGGAAAGAAGAAAAAAAAACAGGGGAAAATTCGGATGAACAGTAACTATGAACCCAGAAAGAAGAACAAGAACAGGGCAGCTCGGGGAGGGGAAAAAACGCGGCAGAAAAGAGGGGAATTCAAGCTCATTTTCCAGGGTTAAGCCTCCGAATTTTTAGTATGCATATCCTAGTGTGTAATTATAGGATTTGGGTGTGTTTTTAGTAACTGTGAAGTGAGTATGAGAACCATGAACATGGCCACGCAGAAGGTATTTTTCTGGGATTTCTAAGCTTCGGATTTCAAGTGTAACCAAGTGAATTCATGAAAAACCTTGGTTGTTGTGTGGGTTTATGAAGTTAGTAAGTGGAATTGTAATTTTGCAATGAATTTTCGAGGGGTTAGGGTGTGAGTTGGTGTGTGTTCAGTGAGTATTTGTGACTGAACTTTGTGTGTGTGTTCTTGGTGTGTAGGGGTGTGTATGTGAGATAATCTGTGTGTATGGGGTGGTGTAATGAGGTGTAATTACATCTAAGTTAGGTTAGTGGGTGTTAGTTATCCATGTAGATGGTTTTTACTGAATTAGTGATGAATTCAGGGGTGTATATGTGAGTTGGAGCAGCCATATGCCTCGGCTGAAGGTTGAAGAAAGTGTGTGCGTGAAGGTGTAATAGTGTGTGCATTTGATTTGAATAGAAAATCAATTAATCAGTTTTAATCCGAATTTTTATAAATAATTAAGGCCAAAATTAGACAAAGTTCAAAACTGTAACCCCTAATGTTTTTACGAGAACTACTCTCTGGAAGTTTTTGGGAATTTTCAAGGTCCGGGAAGAACGCTAAATTGTGGCACCGATTAAAGAAATTTATCGAATTATTTAGCATAGTAAATCAAGTTATTTTAATCTGAAAATTTTATTGAAATCTTATTTTACTGATATGATTCATGTTCTAAAATTTCGGGCCATTTTTGAGGCCGATAGATATTTTTCACGAAACTGGTTTTTTAGCGCTCGATCCAGACACCGGTTCGGAATTTTTTGATGAAAATTCTCTAAGATATTTTCTAGGCCAGAAATGATATTAGGATGCTTAAAATAAAATTTTAAGATTTTTTTGGAATTTTTCCGGTGCCGGAAACCCCCAGGGGCATTTTGGTAATTTGCCACCCCGAAGGGGTATTTTGATAATTTGACCTAAGAATGGTATTTTTGCATAAATTCACATATGGGAAGCTTATTTTAGTGATTCTACTTATGAGAAGGCCGTTTGGGTGATTTAAGTCTGAGAGGGCTTTTTGGTAATTTTACACCTCAAGGGCGTTGTGGTAATTTTACATACGCGGTGAGGGAGATTCATTTTAGGAGCATATGTGAGTCCTTATTAAGTTATAATATTGTGTTGTAGATTATGTTCTGATGATTTGATTATCTCATTTAGGTTAAAGCTAAAGACTTCCTGTTAGATAGTTTAGCTGCGGATCCAGGTAAGGGATTCTATATGAACCCTGGATAAGGACTTTTGTTCGAACCCTTATTTGATATCTCGTACTTGTAAGTACTCCTTTGAATTACTTATGACTAATGTCAAACTCTGAAGTAGGCATTGATATCAGTATGTTCTGAGCAGATTTGATAATTGTCTGTATCCGTTCTTCCGGATTATTGTGCTTAAAACTCGATAATTATTCGTAATCGTTTTTGTTGTTTATCTGTGATGTTTTCTTCTGAAAATTCTGATTTTTTCTGAAAATTTCGAATGCTGACTTGTGTCAGTATGATTAATATTGTTATTGGAATCTGAATTGATTTCGGTGATTGAGCTTATGTTAATGCTCATTGATATTGTTGATTTTTCTGTGTTGACCTGGGTTATCTGTTCTGTTCTGAGGGGGGCGTTATAAGGCTGGTCTGAATCCTGCATGGAATGCAGGCTAGTACCCAAGTGGGCTAGTAATTATTCTGGTACATCATGCATGTGTACACTTTTTTGCTTTACTGGAATGGCACTGCAATCGCCCAGGATCAACATTGATTTTTGATTTTATCTGCTATGTATACTGCCGTGACTATTACGGAACTGTCTGAAAAGTATTATCTAAAATGATCTGTGCTTCTGTTGAAATCCTTTGGAAAATCTTCATTATATTTTGGAAATGATGACTCTAGAAATGATCTATTATTGATGGTTTTTGGGATCCGTCGTGTTTGTTCTGATTTATTTTGGTATCTATTTCTGATGAATTTTTGATCCTTTTGGAAATTATTGAGTTTTTGACCATCTGAAATATTCTGGAAATCTCCGTCAGTTGGATTCTTGGAATCGTCTTGTAATTATTTTGTTGGTCCTTGAGCGATCTTATTGAGCTCTCAAAAGCTCACCCTTCGTTTGATTCCCTTCTGCATGTGATGATCGGTAGTAGATGGTTCGGGAATGGGTTAGAGACTGAGTAAGATTCCGATGAGCCCATCACTACGGTATAGTAAGACCCCTGCGCGGGTCGGTATTGTTATTTGATCTTAGAAATTTTGAATTGCGAAAAACCTAAGCTGTAATAGTTTAAGCTAAGCAATTGTGATCTAGTATTTTGAGAAATCTGAGTTGATGCGGAATTAGATGATTTGAAGTATATGTTAGTGAACAAATCTGACAAGTTTGATGTGATCCGGTAGGTTAACGACCCGGGAGTTTGGGGGCGACGGAGCTCTGGATTTTCGGGGGCGTTACAATTTGGGTGTATGTGCGCGCGCGCGTGCGTGTAAGGTAATCACCCCTTAACACACACAAACACGCGCGCGCGCGCTCACGCAGACAACTTAGGTTAAGTTGTCAGTGCCATCTGGTTGTCCATCCCTTGCAGATGGACGGACAAGATCTAATTTTTGCATTTTCTTACACTTTATCCACTACATAATGTAGCGGACAGGACTTCTTACCATTTTTCCCCTATGTATTTTGTTGATTATCTATGTCTGTCCACTACATAATGTAGCGGACAATCCAATAAAAACCAATGTCTCTATGTGTTCTCTTTGCTGTCTAGCTCCTTGTTATGTTGTTTGCCTTCTCACAAGTGCTATTCCAGTTTCAAGATCTGGATCTAAGTCCAATTATCACCATTCAAGATCTGGATCTAATTCCAATTAAATTTGAAGAAAACCTGAGAAAAATAAATTGGAGGAAAATCTGGAGAATTGCTTAGAATTAGTTGCCAGGACGGCAGGAGAAAATTTGACGGTGCTATCAACAAAGCACAGGCGGTGGCAGTGCTATCAATGAAACACAGACAATCAATGATGGAAGTGGGTTGGGGCGAGTCAATAGTTTAGAAGAAAGATTAGATAGAAAGATGAAAGGGATGATGGAAGTGGGTTTCGGGAAGAGGCAGTAGTTCGAGAGAGATCGAGAGAGAGAGAGAGAGAGAAAATGGATGATTTCATTGGGTTTGCAGCAAGGCAGTAGTTCAGAAGAAATAGATGAAAATGATGATGGAAGTGGGACAGAGAGATGAAAGGGACGATGGAAAATGGGTTTGGGAAGAGACTGATGGAGATATTATATAAATGGGTTTGGAAATGGGATATGTCGAAAGCTACATTATGTAGCGGGTGGACGATCAGATGGCGTTGGCAAATTAACTAAGTTACATGTGCAAGCAATGGTATGTATATATATGAGTCGTGATCCATTGCTAGCGCTGGTAAGTTGCCAGCGCGATCTGGCCGTCTGCTACATAATGTAGCGGACGACGAAAAAAATTACCGTCCACGCTCGCGATCTGGCCGTCCACATCTCACGCGTGGACGGCTAGATCGCACTGGCAACTTGGGTCAAGTTGCCAGCGCTAGTAATGGATCACGACCCTATATATATATATATATATATATATATATATATATATATATATATATATACACACACACGCACACGCACGCACGCACACGCGCGCGCGCACACACACACACACATATATATACACATACACACATTTTTCTTTGCGTAAAACTCTGCGAATTTGATCGTGGATTTTGTATTGTTGTTCTGAAATGTATTATGGTGTTAGAGGAAGGAATAAGAGCAAGAAAAATGACACTACAAGAAAAGAGGGAATTAGCGACAGACTTTTAGCGACGGACTAAATTCCGTCGCTAAAAGTCGTTTCAGAGACGGAAATAACCGTCGGTAAAAGTCCGTCGGTAAAACTATTTAACGACGGCATAATTCCGTCGGTAAAAACACCCGTCGGTGAAAGTAGGGTTTTCCCGACGGGTGTGTTCCGTCGGTAAAGGACTTAAAAAGATTAGATCCTCTTTCTTTTCTTTCTCCCGTTGCTCTCTCTCTCTCTCTCTCTCTCACCGGCGATATTCCCTCCGTCGCCATCCCCGGTAACCTAGCCCCCGACGGAATAGAGCCTGCCACCGCCGCCGCCACTGCCGCCCATCTTCAAAACCGAAGGACCGCCGCCACCACTGTCGCGCTGCCACCACTGCCGCGCCGCCACCACTGCCGCGCCACCCATCTTCAAAAACCTTGCAAGGTGAGCCTTGAACTATGTCTCAGTGGGGAATGGTTTATTTAATAAGAAATCTGCTGCTCGATCTGTTATTTATTTATTTATTTTTTTTGCTAAGAAGGAAAATATAACTTCATACCTCCATCCCGAAGATCAAGGCACTGCGTTTGGCTTATTGCTCCAGTAAGTTTGTACTGTCACTGTGTACTCATATATAAACTGTCTGTCTGTGTGCATGCCTGTGTTTAACCATTCTTGTCCAAGAATTTACGTACGTAGGAGTAGTGCTTAATGGAATGATGGTGGTGTTGTGGGTTGATGCTATGGTTTATGTGGTGATTTAGTTTGACATATTGGGTTGTTGATGGTGGATGAGATGTTTGTACTGTTGCTTGGATATGAATGACAACTTCCATGTTGCTGAAATCTGAACTATGATTTAGCTCTTAATAGGTCCCTGAACTACCCTCTCTTGCAATACTAGTGCCGGCCATGTTTGTTACTGAGCGTGCAGCTATACTTGCGTAGTGAGTTGGGAGTTCTAACATATGATGCGCACGCTCGTGTGTGTGTGTGGAAAATCTTGTCTATGGCATGCTGTTGACATTTGATACCGCACTATTAATAGATGGTTTGAAGTTTTGTGTACTGATTGCGTGTATTTCATGGGGTGATTGCCACGAACATACTTGTCTCGATAACTAGCTACATATATAATTTTTCCTAAACGAGCACGCGCGAGCATGAGTATTGGCTTAGTTTTTTGGCTTATTCAGACTTCATTTGTCGAAAATGTCCATTTGCGACAAAATTGTCTCTACTGCCTTCCTTAAAAGAGAGTGCATGCCTTTTGACTTCTTGATAAAACTTAGATAGTCAGTGGAACGATTAATGAAGATGTCTTTGCCTCCAACAATCCTTCAAAGCTGAAGAAGGATAAGTGGTAATCCCTTGTAATGTAGAGGCTTACCTTTATTACTTTGTGAGTCTATCTTTGATCTTAGTTAACTTCATGCTACAAGGAAGAAACCATTTTGCTAAGATTAAAATGGAATTTTTTTTTACATTTGAACATTGATAATTTGTTTGATAATTTTAGGTTGTTAACTGTGCATTTGAGACTTGTGATTATTGATCGATGATTTTAGGTTGTTAATTGATGATTTTAGGTTATTAGCTGTGCATTTGAAGTAATTGCGATTATTAATTGATGATTTTAGGTTGTTAATTGATGATTTTAGATTGTTAATTGTGCATTGAGCATTTGAGATATTGAGATTATTGACGGAGGATGGGACTCAATTGGATTGAATGCGTGATTTTTGTTAATTTTTATTGCATTGAGCATTTGATAATTGAGAATTGAGATTGTTGACGGAGGATGTGACCCAATTGGATTGAGATACATGTTAGTTAGCGCAGACACAGACCAAATTAACGTATGCCGATGTGTCTGGATGTGCGTGTCCGGTGGGTGTCGGACACGTGTTCGGAGGCGTTGAACACGTGTTCGGAGGCGTCGGACACCATATTGACACCCTATATGAGGTGTCGGAATTGAGATTGTTGAATGTGCATTAAATTTAGGTTAGTTAGGTTAATGCGACATTTTTAGCATGCACCCCCTGGAATCTCATCGTGGCTCCAGCACTAGCTATAATTAGTCCTAATTAGTTCTGATTAACAATATTTTAGTAAATCAATATTCCACTTTTAGGTCTAACGAGCCTAATTAGTTTTAATTAACCCTAAGAACCTAATGAAAATCAAATTAGCTGTAATTAGCCCAAATGAAGCCAATTATGCGCATATTGATTATAGTTAGCCTAATTAGTCGTAATTTGCACTAACATAACCCAATTAAGCCTAATTAGCGCTAGTTAGGACTAATCAACACTACTCGGCACCATTAAAACCCTAATTAGGACTAAATAACCCTAATTAGTCCTAATCAACCCTAATTAGCTATAATTATCCGAAACTAGCCCTCATTAACATTAATTAATGAGGGCCAGTGCCCTCCTGCTTGAAATTACTAGCCGAAGGCCCTAACAAACAAACATCCTGTTACGGAGGCTATATCATCAACGGGTTTAGGTTTAACGTAAAAGATGATGACCGAACAAAACAAACCCAAAACAGTGGAGTCTTGGTCAACGGCGACTGTTATGCCGAGAATTGCATGGACTTTTACGGAGAGCTAGATGAGATTGTTGAGCTAACATAGGGATTGTAGATGTCAATGTCAAGTCAAGACTTGCATCAGACGAGCCCTTTGTGTTTGCTAGTCAAGCTGTACAAGTCTTTTATGCGGAGGACGTCGCCAATCCCAAATCTCATTGGTATACAACTATCAAGTCCAAGAAATTGCCCGTGACATATGACAGTGAGCTAGACTCCTTTCAAGCCGACCAACCACGTGTCTTGTTCCCTGTTGAGGTCAACAACGAGGAGGACGATCTTCCTCTTCCAACAACACTTCTTGTGGGAGAAGAAGTCGTAGATGATGACGCGGAAGACGTGGAAAGTGTTGGAGATGATGTGACCGAGTCTACTGATGAAGAGGATGAATTAGAAGATGAAGAGGACGACGAGTCCCACGAAGAAGAGGACGACGAGGAAAGTGATGAAGATGATTCGCAAACTGAAAATGATTGACTTGTAATGTTGTAACATCACGGGAAAAATGTAGTAACATTTTAGAACTTGGTGTTTATTGATGTGTTTTTGCACATCCGTTCATATATATATATATATAGTGCCGATGATGATTTATGCCTAAATTATTGTTTTTCACGTGTTAATGTCTTTGTATATAATCTATATGAAGTCAGATATGGATAGGATACGGGCTATTCGTGGCCGGGCTGGACGCCGAGCTGCTTCTTCCCCGGTCATTGCCTACTGATGACGAGGCACAGAGTGATCACGAACAGCAGATGGGGCCCCAGCTCCAGCCCCAGCCCGAGCCGTCGCCCCAGCCCGACGCAGATTCATCCCACACGCGCGTGCATTCTCCATCTTCCGTGGGTTCTACCTCAGGTATAGTTTATAACGGTGTTTAGTACATTTTCGCTAGCCTTATATTTAAAGTATATTTGAACTGTATTAATGTCTGTGTTTTGTAGGATCTCGACGAGGCCGTGGTCCGACACGCGGGGTACGCATCGACCCCCAGCGTAAACAGAGAGTTACGCTCACGCAGGAGGGCCTGTAAGTACTAAAAATATCACCTCATGCCCTAAATTAAAATTTTTGGGGTGTTAATTTATATTTGAACTGTATTAATTAATTTATTTACTTCTTTGGCAGGATCCTGGAGAATCTGGCGAGGACGAAGATCGGCGTTCTTGTGAAGGGCCGATTCTTCGAGCCACGCCTGTACTGGAAGGACTGGGATGCCGCTGCGAGGGAGGCCCTATGGGAGGAGTGGCTGGTACGGTGAAGTATTTTTTTCAGCGTTAGTAAATGTTTAATTACAGTTTGTTTTCTGGTCATAATTTGTGTTATTGAATGCCTTACAGGAGGGGTTTACGTTTGACACGCCTCAGCAGCAGGCACTGGGGCAGCAGGCCTTCTTTGCCTACATCGGCAAGAATTACCGCCGATGGCTCCACGACACACGGGACCGGGCAAAGAAGCTGCTGCCCGAGGGTGCCCCGATGACGGAGATGACGAGATATCCCCCACATTGGATATCTCACCGTGTATGGGGGGAGATGATAGATCGGTGGGCTGCGGATCCAGGCTGGGACGCCAAGAGTAAGAGCGGGGCCGAGAACAGACAGAACAGAGATCCGACGCACACGGGGGGGTCGGTGCCACACGACATCGTCCGACACATGAACGCGGTCGAGCACCCGGATCTGGAGGAGGATGAGGTCATAGCTCTGACCTATAGTCAGACGCACGTGCGGAAGAAGGACAAGGACGAGACGCACCGGGCGGGCGACTATATTTCAGATATTGCCCGGCGGATCGATGTGAGTCAATTTATTTAAGCTGTTAATGTTTTTTCTTTCTATCCTCAATGTCTGTTTCGTTAATTAATGCCCTAACATATCGTTAAACCACTGTTTTTGCAGGCCTCGTATGAACAGCTAAGGGGGTCCGAGCAGCAGTCCGGACAGCCATCAGCGTCCACTAGTACGGCTGCGAGTACTGGGGGGTTGAAGCGATGGCTGGATACGCCGGAGGTCGTGAATCGGCCGAAAGGCCGCATACGCGGCTTGCCTAGCACGACTGCTCGTGCCGTGATAGGAGCGTCCTCACCCCCTGCTGCCCCTCCACAGACACCGGCTCCTCAGCGTCAGTTGGACGACGAGAAGATCCAGCGCATTGCTACAGTGGTGGTGAGGATGATCAGGGAGTAGGGCACTGCTGGACATGCCGAGCCGGCCCCGAATCAGCAGGATCCAAATCCGGGACTCGGCGACCCTTGATGAGCCCCTTCCCGTGCCCGTTCCTAGCCCCCCCCCTCGCCCTCCGCGCCCGGCTCGTACTCTTCTCCCCTCCCTTAACCGGCTGTATTCGGTTCCCGGCTTGTACATATGAGTTTTTTTATATTGAAATATTTTTTATAATTGATTATATATATTTCTTTCTGTATTGATTATTGCGCGTTGTTGTTGAGAAATTAAAATTGTATTACAAGTCTAGGTAGTTGAAAAATTAAAAAAAAAAATTGATTTTTGGCGACAGAATATTCCGTCGCTAAATACGCTTTTTAGCGACGGAATAGTTCGTCGCTAAAAATTATTCCGTCGCTAATTTTATAAAAAAAATAATAAATTAAAATACTAAAAATATAATTAGCGACGGAACATCCCTCGCTAATTAAAAATCAATTCGTCGCAAAAAATTACATATTTAGCGACGGAGTTCAAAATTCCGTCGCTAAACTATTACTGACGGGCTTTTATACGAGGGACTTTTAGCAACAGTAAATCCGTCGCTAATTGTTTTAGCGACGGAATAAAGGCTTTTAGCGATCAGGGTTCTGCATGAAGCTGGAAGAAGGTGAATAGCAATTCATGCGCCAGCGCGTCGGGGCGCATGGGGGACGAGTGAGGTGGCCTCTAGACAATTTTCTGGCAAAAATATTTTAAGGTCATGATTATATTTTTGTTCTAGATTTTTCTGCTCAAGTTTTAGAATTTTTTGAAATTGTTTGATATTTTTTTTTATTTTGCACAAATTTGAGATTTCTAAATTATGTTTGCACTACTTAAATCCATTATTTAATTCTGAATTTTTTTATGTATTTTTAGTATAGTTTTGAGATGTTCCAATTCAGATTTTGTAATTTTTAGAGATGGGTTGCTATATTTTTCATATCGCATTTGATTGAATAAAATGAATAATTTAAAATTAGTATAAATGATTTTTAACTTCTGTTTTCAGTTTCTATAATTCTCTTACATATCTTAAAGCTATTATTAAATTTAGGAGACATTGAATCAAGTAAAAACTATTAATGGCTATTTTTGGATTTTAATTGCATTTAAAGAAATTATTTTTAATTCAAAAATTTTAAAGTTTTATTTTATATACTTTTCTTAGCCATAGAAAGGAAATTTACTATCAGTTTGTGTTATTATTAAGCCTTGAGGAGTGTGACAGGTTTTTAGCTAGGTTGGCTATTCATAAGAGTGAGCATCATTTGGATACTTGTTATTGGGTTTATGGAATTGTAGGGTTAGAATGTATTCTGATCATGGAATTGCTCAATTTAAATTGATTCAGAAGAATCCGGATTGAGGTTGCTATCTTAGTTTAACATAACTTTGGAATGTACAAAGGCAATGATATCTATCCGAACCCTAAATTCATCAAAAAAAATTATATTTATTCTTTCAATTTGTTCATGATCATCATTGGACTCTGAATTTGAATTGACATATGTGTTTGTTGCCATTGAAACCCTATTTTGAGCCTTAAGCAATTTTTGAAATTCATGTTGATGCTCATTTGTTAATATATATCCGAGCATTGATTTGCATGTTGAAATACGTATATTATTCTTCTGAATATTGACATGAGTGTATATATTGGTGTGTATTGGAGGGAGCTAATGTGTATTGGGGGGGTGTTGGTGCGTATTGATGTGTTTATTGTATGCGATACATGCTAGTACCTTGATAGACTATCGTACATATGCATATGTAGTCTATACCTGTTTGCGCACTGCTTGTGTGGCTTCGCTCTCTATTAGTTAACTGTGCTCATGTCAATGTCATCTGAATCTGTTGCATCTGAATCTATTTGCTCTGTATCAAAAAATGATTATTTGATATCTGATTGAAATGGTTGAGTTGAAACTCTTCCCTATACTATCATCGAACTATCTATATTGAATTTGAAGTTCCTCGGAAATTCATCATTGGATTAAATATGTGAATCATTTCGTATAATCCCTTATCTTGATTCTTGAGAGACCTTACTGAGCTCTTAAAAGCTCACTCTAGTTTATTCCCTTCCTGTAGATATGTTCACTAGTAGATTGCTTGGGGATGTGTTAGAACCTGAGTGAGAAACTAGAGTAGTTTATCATTTTTTGATTTCTAGAACCACTGTGTGGGAAAACTTTGTTTAGTTCTTTTTTTTTTTCTCGAGAACTTAAGTTTGGTCTTTTCGTTTATGACTATTTATTTTAAAGGAATTGAGGTATTGAATCGATTAGAAGTTTTTTTTATATATATATATATATATATATATTGAAAGTTATTTATTTCAATCGAGATTTTTGTGTCACTAAGTGATTGATTGAGCGAGTGAGTGTTTTAATGCTTTGGAAGTTCGGGTGTTAATGATCCGGATCAGGTCGTTACATGGTTTTTCAATTCAATAAGGTTTACAAAAATTGGAAAATTACGTACAAAATTTTAATAACAAATCATAGTAAATATTAGGGTCAAATACACGTAGGTACCCTGGAACTACCACAAAGTCTCAATTAAGGGTCCCAAAGTTTAATTTTTACACATAAGGGCCTGTAACTCCAAATTTGCAATAAATAAGGACTTCCGTCCACTTTCTTAACGATTGAGGCTTTTCCGTTATGGGCATTTTTGGGTTTCCATATTTGAGTGTTTTTCTCTTCTTCTTCTTCTTCAAAATTTCATCTTTGCCTCCACCACCACCACTGCCGCCACCCACCACCGCCGCATCCTCCACCAGCCCTTCGTCCCACAAGACACCTCCCCACCGACCCAACCCCCATTCCATTCACCTCTGCTTCCCAAGCTCCCATTCTCAACCTCCCCCTTCACCCCCACCAACGAGACCCCCTTATTTCCTTCCTTCCCCTCCCTACCACCCCCACCGGCCTCCCCTTCCTCCACATCCTTCCCGGCCAACATTTCCTCCCTCTCCTTCCCCCAGTCCCCCAAACCCAAACCCACCTCCTCCAAACTCATCGCAATTGCCGTCGCGGCCGTACTCGCCGCCATCAGCGTCGTCTCCATCATCATCTTCCTCCACATCCACAAACGAAGAAAGGAACAGACTTTCAGCGACCAGAAAACCCACAGATCCGACACCAGCAGTTGAATCTTCAGCAATGGAGCTGCTATTGCCAACGTAGCACCAAAGCCACCACGAAGGCCCTCTCAGGCCAGCTCTGAATTCCTCTACCTTGGCACTCTCGTCAACTCCCACAGTGGCTCGATTGGCACCGAATCGGCGTCAAGGTGGATGTTCGTCGCCGTGGCGGCGGAGAATCTGTCCAGTTCGTCGTCGTATTCGTCTTCCAGTCCGAATTCGCCGGTCCGGTCTGTTTCATTGAGTATTTCTTCACCGGTTAGCTCGAGTCCGATAAGGTCAAGGCCAAAATCACAGGAATTAACTGCAGTTCAGACAGCTCCCCCGCCGCCGCCGCCACAGCTATCGGCACCATCTTTTATGGCCTCATCGCCACTCACTTTGTTAGCGGAGATAGATTTGTTAAGAAGTCAGAAGACATCACCGAGACTATCAGATGTTTCTGATCAAAGTTCAGGTTCTCCGGCTAGAATTTCCGTCTCACCACGATCGCCGCCCAGTTCCGCTCCTCCACCTCCACTGCCACTGCCACCATTATTTACGGCCTAATCGCTATCTACTTCTTCATCTCCGGAGAAAGATTTAATGAAAAGTCAGAGTACAAAAACAGATGTTTTCGATCAGAATTTGGGTTCCCCGGCTAGAATTCCCTCTGTTTCTGTGGATCTTTGGGCTGGATGGGGATGAGAGAGGTGAAATTTTGAAGAAGAAGAAGAAGAGAAAAACACCCAAATATGGAAACCCAAAAATGCCCCTGACGAAAAAGCCTCAATCGTTAAGAAAGTAGACGGAAGTCCTTATTTATTGCAAATTTGGAGTTACAGGCCCTTATGTGTAAAAATTAAACTTTGGGACCCTTAATTGAGACTTTGTGATAGTTCCAGGGTACCTACGTGTATTTGACCCTAAATATTAATAAGGGTAAAAAAGAAAAGAACACCAAAACCAATAGGACGATGTTTTGCATAACTAAAAAGGATAAAAAAGAAAAGATACAACAGTAAAGCTTACTTTTTAATTTAACAAATTTTTAATCCTTAAAAATTCATACATGTTTTTTGTTGTTTACGTTTGAGAGACGTTATCTTGTTTATTTTAAGTGCTTTTGAGATTTTAATAGTCAAAATTAAAGCATAATATATAAATCTATAGATTATGTAGAGATTTCGGAGCTGTAAAATTGGTTTCCTAGTTTTATAAAATTTACAAAAATGGGGGATGGAAATTTGTATTGTTTTTTAAAAGTGTTTTTGAGGTGTTAATAATAAAAATCAAGGCCTAATTTATAAGTATATCGATTAGGTAGAGTTTTAGAAGGTGTATAATTGGTTTCTTAGTTTCACAAAGTTTACAAATATCGGGCGAATTATACCTACCAATGTTCTACTAATAAATCATAACAAAGAGTTAAATAGGGTAGCAAAGAAAAATAACACCAAAAAAATAAGATTATTAAATTTTATATATCCAATTAAAAAAAATTGGACTTTAAATGAAGAGACCAATTAAGTTGGGGGACTATCACATGCAAAGTTGAAATTTACGTGACAGAAGAAGAAGGTTCCTAAAAGATTCTACCTGGCGCAACAACAAGAGCACCAAAAATATTACGTCTTGCAAATGTGAGAAGTCTCTCACAATTGCTACACGTAATATTTTTGGAGCTCCGACTTCCCATTATTGCTACAAGTGTTATTTTTGGAGCTCTTGTTATTGCGCCAGGTAGAATTTTTTAAGAACATTCTCCTTCTGTCACGTAAGCTTTAACTTTGCATGTAAAACTTACCTTATTCACTCTATGGTTAGTGGCATTCTAGGAGTACTTTTAATAAGAATTTTTGCTACATTTTTTCTTACTAATAATAGCTAGCGAGTTTTGTCATTAAATGGGAAACCAAAGTTCTTGCGCATTAAAGCAATACAGTTTTATGCAACTAAGACAAGGATTTTTAATTGAACTTGGTAAAAACAAATAGGAAAGAAAGAACAACGAATACCAGGATCGCGATTTGACATTCTAAGGTAACGGTTCCACGTCAAGAAATATTTATCCACATCTTGTGCAACCACTCATGCACTTTTTTGCCTCAAATAGAGAGACAAAAATATAGAGGGACTAATTACTTTTTTCCCCGTCGTGCTGGGCTTCTTGCACTAGCTCATTAACTTGCACTAGCTCATTAACTTGATCAACCATCTCCATCTTGACTTGCTCCTCTACGCTAACCCTAAACTTGTCCATCATGGCTTTACCAATTTTACCAGTTATTCCATTAGGTCGATTTGCTCCACCAGTTTGCCCTAAAAGTAAACCAAAAAAAATAAAATAAAACATATGCATCATGCTTTTACGGTGTAATATGATCCCTTTCTCTTGTGTGAAAAAATGGGGATCAAACGTGTCATCTCACTAGTAAATTTCACCGCAAAAAACATCTTTGTACAAGACTTTCTTTCGGTCGAAAGACAACCATACTGTCCAACTTACTCCTATTGAATACTCTTTTTTTACAAGAAGTTCTATCAACAATGTATGTAAAGCTTACCTTATTCATTCTATTGTTAGTGGCATTCTAGTAGTACTTCTAGTAACAGTTTTTGCTACCGTTTGTCTTACTAACAATAGCTTGCGAGTTTTGTCATTCAATGGTAAAATTAAAGTTTTCTACATTAAAGCAACACAAATTTATGCAAGAAAGACATGGATTTTCATTTGAACTTGGTAAAACCACATGGGAAAGAAACAACAAAAAATGGCAGGATTTGATCGATGTTCTTAGGTATCGTGATTCCACGTCTATATAGATTTATACACACGGGAAAGAAACAACAAAAAGTCGCTCACGCACTTTTTTTGCGTCAGAGAGAGAGAGAGAGAGAGAGAGAGAGAGTAACTAGTGTTCCTCCCGTCGTATTGGGCTTGTTGCACTGGCTTATTAGCTAGATCAGCCATTTCCATGTTGACTTGCTCCTCTATGTTAACCCTGAACTTGCCCATCACGGCTTTACCACTTTTACTAGCCATTCCATTAGGTCGTTTTGCTCCACCAGTTTGCCGAAAACGTAAGCCAAAAAAGCAAAAAACATATGAATCATGCTTTAACAGTGCAACAGGCTCCATTTCTATTATGTGGAAAAATGGTGATTGAACGAGCCATCTCACTAGTAAATTTTACCGCAAAAAACTTCTTTTTACAAGAGGTTCCTTTGGTCCAAAGATGGCTATACTGACGAACTTACTCATATCGAATACTTCTATTTACAAGAATTTCTATCAATAATTAATATAAAGCTTACCTTATTCACTCTATGGTTAGTGACATTCTTGTAGTACTTCTAGTAACAATTTTTGCTACGGTCTGTTTTACTAACAATAGCTTGCGAGTTTTGTCATTCAATGGCAAAACCAAAGTTCTTCTACACTTGAGCACTAAAATTTATGCAGGAAAAAAAAATGATTTTCGTTTTGAACTTGGTAAAAACACATGGGAAAGTAACAACAAAAAATAGCAGGATTTGATCGATATTCTTAGGTATCGTGATTCCACATCTATATAGATTTATGCACACATGGGAAATAAACAACAAAAAGTCGCTTACGCACTTTTTTGCGTCAGAGAGAGAGAGAGAGAGACTCACTAGTGTTCCTCCCATCGTATTGGCCTTGTTGCACCTGTTCATCAACTTGATCAGCCATCTCCATGTTGACTTGCTCCTCTTCATTAACCTTGAACTCGTCCATCATGGCTTTACCAGTATTACCAGCCATTCCATTAGGTCGATTTGCTCTACCAGTTTTCCCTAAAAGTAAAGCAAAAAAGAAAAAGAAAAACATATGAATAATGAATTTACAGTGTAACAAGATCACTTTCTATTGAAATGGTGATTCAACATTCCATCTCGCTCATAAGTTTCACCGCAAAAAAGTTCTTTTTACAAGAGGTTCTTTCCATCCAAAGACGGCCATACTGTCCAACTTGCTCCTGCGGAATACTTCTTTTGCAAGAGGTTCTATCAATAATATATGTAAAGCTTACCTTATTTACTCTATTCTTAGTGGTGTTCTATTAGTACCTCTAGTAAAACTGTTTGCTATCTTTTGTCTTTCTAACCATAGCTTGCGAGTTTTGTCGATTAATGGCAAAACCAAAGTTCTTTTACATTAAAGCAATATTAATTTGTGCAAGAAAGACAAGGATTTTCTTTTGAACTTCGTAAAAGCACACAGGAAAGAAACAACAAAAAATGGTAGGATTTGATATCCTTATGTATGGTGATTCCACGTCCAGATATATTTATCTACAGATAAGAAAGAAACTAAAAAAAGTCGCTCATGCATTTTTTTGCATCATAGAGAGAGGGAGAGAGATAAATATAGAAGGACTAACTAGTGTTCCGTCCGTCAAATTGGCCTCGTTGAACCTGCTCATTAATTTGATCAGCCATCTCCATGTTGACTTGCTCCTCTATGTTAACCCGGAAATTGTCCATCATGGCTTTACCAATTTTACCAGCCATTCCATTATGTCGATTTGCTCCACCAGTTTGCCCTAAAAGTAAGCCAAAAAAGGAACATATAGCAACATGCTTTTCCAGTGTAACATGATCCCTTTCTATTATGTAGAAAAATGGTGATTGAACATGCCATCTCACTAGTAACTTTTATCGCAAATAACTTCTTTTCACAACAGGTTCTTTCAGTCCAAAGACGGCCGTACTGTCCAATTACTCATATTGAATACTTCTATTTGCAAGTGGTTCAATCAATAATGTATGTAAAGCTTACTTTATTCACTCTATGGTTAGTGGCATTCTGGTAGTACTAGTAAATATTTTTGCTACGGTCTGTATTACTAACTATAGCTTGCGAGTTTTGTCATTCAATGCAAAACCAAAGTTGTTCTACATTAAAGCACTACGATTTTATGCAAGAAAGGCAAGGATTTTCATTTGAACATGGTAAAAATATATGGGAAAGAAACAACAAAAATTGGTAGGATTTGACATTCCTAGGTATCATGATTCCACGTCTAGATATATTTATCCACACATGGGAAAGAAATAACAGAAAATCACTCATCCACTTTTTTGCGTCAAATAGAGAGCGATGAATATAGAGGGACTGACTAGTGTTCCTCCCATCGTATTGGCCTTGTTGCACCTGCTCATCAACTTGATCAGCTATCTCCAAGTTCACTTGCTCCTCTACGTTAACCCTGAACTCGTCCACCACAGATTTACCAATTTCACCGGCCATTCCATTAGGTCGATTTGCTCCGCTAGTTTTCCCTAAAAGTAAACAAAAAATGGAAAAAACATATTAATCATGCTTTTACAGTGTAACACGATCCTTTTCTATTAAAATGGTGATTGAACGTGCCATCTCACTAGAAAATTTCACCGGAAAAAACTTATTTGTACAAGAGGTTCTATCAATGATTAATAGAAAGCTTACCGTATTCACTCTATGATTTGTGGCATTCTGGTAGTACTTCTAGTAACAATTTTTTCTACGGTGTATTTTACTAATAATAGCTTGCGACTTTTGTCATTCAATGGTAAAACTAAAGTTCTTCTACATTAAAGCACTAAAAGTTTATGCAGGAAAAACAAGGATTTTCACTTGAACTTGGTAAAAACACATGGGAAAGAAACAACAAAAAATGGTAGAATTTGACATTCTTAGGTATCTAGATTCCACGTCAAGATATATTTATCCACACATGGGGAAGAAACAACAAAAAATTGCTCATGCACTTTCTTGCGTCAGAGAGAGAGAGAGAGAGAGAGAGAGAGAGATAGAGGGACTCACTAGTGTTCTTCCCATCGTAATGGCCTTGTTTCACCAATTCATCAACTTGATCAGCCATGTTTACTTGCTCCTCCACATTAAGCCTGAACTCGTCCATCATGGCTTTACTAGTTTCACCAGCCATTCCATTAGGTCGATTTGCTCTACTAGTTTGCCCTAAAGTAAAGCAAAAAAATAAAATAACATATGACTCATGCTTTTAGAGTGTAACATGATCACTTTCTATTAAAATTGTGATCGCTAGTAAGTTTCACTGCAAAAAACTTCTTTTTACAAGAGGTTCTTTCGGTCTAAGGATGGCCCATACTGTCCAACTTGCTCCTACTGAATACTTCTTTTGCAAGAGTTTCTATCAATAATGTATGTAAAGCTTACCTTATTTATTCTATTTAGTGGCATTCTATTAATTCTATTAACACTTTTTGCTACCGTTGTCTTTCAAACAATAGCTTGCGAGTTTTGTCATTCAGTGGCAAAACCAAAGTTCTTCTACATTAAAGCAATACAAAATTATGCAAGAAAGACAAGGATTTTTTTTTTGGACTTGGTAAACAAACACGGGAAAGAAACATTAAAAAATGGTAGGATTTGATTTTCTTATGTATGGTGATTCCACGTCCAGATATATTTATCCATGCATAGGAAAGAAGCATTAAAAATTCGCTCATGCACTTTTTTGCATCAAAGAGAGAGAGAGAGAGAGATATAAATACAGAGGGACTAACTAGTGTTCCTTCCGTCGTATTGGCCTTGTTGCACCAGCTCATTAACTTGATCAGCGATCTCCATGTTGACTTGCTCCTCTATGTTAACATGGAAATTTTCCGTCACGGCTTTACCAATTTTACCAACCATTCCATTATGTCGTTTTGCTCCACCAGTTTTCCCTAAAAGTAAGAAAAAAAAGGAAGATATAACATCATGCTTTAACAGTGTAACAAAATCCCTTTCTATTATGTAGAAAAATGGTGATTGAATGTGCCATCTCACTAGTAAATTTTATCGCAAATAACTTCTTTCCACAAAAGGTTCTTTCGATCCAAAGACAGCCATTGTGTCCAACTTACTCTTATGGAATACTTCTATTTACAAGAGGTTCAATCAATCTTGTATGTAAAGCTTACCTTATTCACTCTTTAATTAGTGGCATTCTGGCAGTACTTCTAGTAACTATTTTTGCTACGGCCTGTCTTATTAACAATAGTTTGCGAGTTTTGTCATTCAATGCAAAACAAAAGTTATTCTATATTAAAGCACTCCGATTTTTTGCAAGAAAGAGAAGGATTTTCATTTGAACATGGTACAAAACACATGGGAAAGAAACAACAAAAAATGGTAGGATTTGAAATTCTTAGGTACCGTGATTCCACGTCTAGATATATTTATCCACGTCAAGATATATTTATCCACACATGGGAAAGAAACAACAGAAAATCACTCATGCACTTTTTTGCGTCATAGAGAGAGAGAGAGATAAATGTAGAAGGGACTGACTAGTGTTTCTCCCATCGTATTGGCCTTGTTGCACCTGCTCTTCAACTTGATCATCTATCTCCAAGTTCACTTGCTCCTCTACATTAACCATGAACTCGTCCACCACAGATTTACCAATTTCACCGGCCCTTCCATTAGGTCGATTTGCTCCACTGGTTTTCCCTACAAGTAAACCAAGAAAGGAAAAATGTATTAATCATGCTTTTATTGTGTAAATAGATCCTTTTCTATTAAAATGGTGATTGAATGTGCCATCTTGTTCACTAGTAAATTTCACCGCAAAAAACTTCATTTTACAAGGGGTTCTATCAATAATTAATATAAAGCTTACCTTTTTAACTCTACGGTTAGTGGCATTCTGGTTGTACTTCTAGTAACAATTTTTGCTACGGTCTATTTTACTAACAATAGCTTGTGAGTTTTGTTATTCAATTGTAAAACCAAAGTTCTTCTACGTTAAACCACTAAACTTTTATGCAGGAAAAACAAGGATTTTCATTTGAACACATGGGAAAGAAACAACAAAAAATGGCAGGATTTGACATTCTTAGGTATCTGGATTCCACGTCAAGATATATTTATCCACACACGGGGAAGAAACAACAAAAAGTCGCACATGCACTTTCTTGCATCAGAGAGAGAGAGAGAGAAAGAGAGAGGGACTCACGAGTGTTCTTCCCATCATATTGGACTTGTTGCACCAGTTCTTCAACTTGATCAGCCATCTCCATGTTGACTTGCTCCTCTACGTTAAGCCTGAACTCGTCCATCATAGCTTTACCAGCCATTCCATTAGGTCGATTTGCTCTACCAGTTTGCCCTAAAGTAAAGCGATAAAAAAAAGGAAAACATATGACTCATGGTTTTACAGTGTAACAGGATCACTTTCTATTAAAATGATGATCGCTAGTAAGTTTCACCGCAAAAAACTTCTTTTTACATGAGGTTCTTTCGCTCTAAGGATGGCCATATTGTCCAACTTGCTCCTGCGGAATGCTTCTTTTGCAAGAGGTTCTATCAATATTGTAAGTACGGTCCAAAGACGGCCATCCTGTCCAACTTGCTCCTATTGAATACTTTTTTTGCAAGAGGTTCTATCAATAATGTATGTAAAGCTTACCTTATTCACTCTATTTAGTGGCATTCTATTAGTACTTCTAGTAACACTTTTTGCTACCATTGTCTTTCTAACAATAGCTTGCGAGTTTTGTCGATTAATGGCAAAACCAAAGTTCTTCTACATTAAAGCAATAAAAATTTATGCAAGAAACACAAGGATTTTCTTTTGGACTTGGCTAAATCACACGGGAAAGAAACAACAAAAAATGGTAGGATTTGATTTCCTTATGTATGGTGATTCCACGTCCAAATATATTTATCCATACATAGGAATGAAACAACAAAAAGTCGTTCATGCACTTTTTTGCTTCAAAGAGAGAGATAAATATTGAGCAACTAACTTGTGTTCCTATCGTCGTATTGGCCTTTTTGCACCTGCTCATTAACTTGATCAGCAATCTCCCGGTTGACTTGCTCCTCTATGTTAACCTGGAAATTGTCCATCACGGCTTTACCAATTTTAACAGCCATTCCATTATGTCGTTTTGCTCCACTAGTTTGCCCTGAAAGTAAGCCCAAAAAGGAACATATAACATCATGCTTTAACAGTGTAACAAGATCCCTTTCTATTATGTAGAAAAATGGTGATTGAATGTGTCATCTCACTAGTAAATTTTATCGCAAATAACTTATTTTCACAAGAAGTTTTTTCCATCCAAAGACGGCCATACTGTCCAACTTACTCATATTGAATACTTCTATTTGCAAGAGGTTCAATCAATCATGTATCTTAAGCTTACCTTATTCCTTCTATGGTTATTGGCATTCTGGTAGTACTTCTAGTAACTGTTTTTGCTACGGTCTGTCTTACTAACAATTGCTTGCGAGTTTTGTCATTCAATGCAAAACCAATGTTATTCTATATTAAAGCACTCCGATTTTATGCAAGAAAGAGAAGAATTTTCATTTGAACATGGTAAAAACAAATGGGAAAGAAACAACAAAAAAAGGGAGGATTTGATATTCTTAGATATTGTGATTCCACGTCCAGATATATTTATCCACGTCAAGATATATTTATCCACACATGGGAAAGAAACAACAAAAAACCACTCATGCACTTTTTTGCGTCAAAGAGAGAGATAAATATTGAGGGACTGACTAGTGTTCCTCCCATCGTATTGACCTTGTTGCACCTGCTCTTCAACTTGATCAGCTTTCTCCAAGTTCACTTGCTCCTCTGCGTTAACCATGAACTCGTCCACCACGGATTTACCAATTTCACCGGCCATTCCATTAGGTCGATTTGCTCCACTAGTTTTCCCTACAAGTAAACCAAAAAGAGAAAAACATATTAATCATGCTTATATAGTGTAACAGGACCCTTTTCTATTAAAATGGTGATTGAACGTGCCATCTCGGTCACGAGTAAATTTCACCGTAGAAACCTTCTTTTTATAAGAGATTCTTTTGGTCCAAAGACGGCCATACTGTCCAACTTACTCCCATAGAACTCTTCTTTTTACAAGAGGTTCTATCTATAATTTATGTAAAACTTACCTTATTCATTCTATTGTTCGTGGCGTCTTAGCAGTACTTCTAGTAAGAACTTTTGCTACCGTTTGTGTTACTAATTATAGCTTGCGAGTTTTGTCATTCAATGGCAAAATCAAAGTTCTTATATATTAAAGCAATACAATTTCATGCAAGAAAGACAAGGATTTTCATTCGAACTTGGTAAAAATACATGTGAAAGAAACAACAAAAAATGGCAAGATTTGATCGATATTCGTAGGTATCGTGATTCCACGTCTATATATATATATATTTATGCACACGTGCGAAAGAAACAACAAAAAGTTGCTCATGCACTTTTTTGCGTCAAAGAGAGATAGGGGAGAGAGAGAGAGAGAGAGAGAGAGAGAGGGGACTAACTACTGTTCCTCCCGTCGTATTGGTCTTGTTGCACCTGCTCATTAACTTCATCAGCCATCTCCATGTTGACTTGGTCCTCTACTTTAACTCTGAACTTGTCCATCACTACTTTAACAATTTTACCGGCCATTCTATTTTGTCGTTTTGCTCCACCAGTTTGCCCTAAAAGTAAGCCAAAAAAGGAAAAACATATGAATCATACTTTTACAGTGTAACATGATCCCTTTCTATTACTATGTGGAAAAATGGTAATTGAACGTGCCATCTCACTAGTAAGTTTCACCGCAAAAAAACCTGTTTACAAGAGTTTCTTTTGGTCCAAAGACAGCCATACTATGCAACTTACTCCTACTGAATAATTCTTTTTACTAGAGGTTCTATCAACAATGTATGTAAAGCTTAACTTATTCACTCTATGGTTAGAGGTATTCTTGTAGTACTTCTAGTTACAATTTTTGCTACTGTTTGTCTTACTAACAATAGCTTGCGAGTTTTGTCATTCAATGGCAAAACCAAAGTTCTTCTATGTTGAAGCAATACAATTTTATGCAAGAAAGACGAGGATCTTCATTTGAACTTGGTAAAAGCACATGAAAAGAAACAACAAAAAATGATAGGATTTGATATCCTTAGGCATCGTGATTCTACGTCCGCTATATTTATCCACACATGAGAAAGATACAACACAACATCGCTTATGCGCTTTTTTGCATTAAAGAGAGAGATAAATAGAGAGGGACTAACTAGTGTTCCTCCCATCGTATTGGTCTTGTTGCACCTGGTCATTAACCTGTTCAGCCATCTCCATGTTGACTAGCTCCTCTACGTTAACCCTGAACTTGTCCATTATGGCTTTACCAATTTTACCAGCCATTCCCTTCGGTTGATTTTCTCCACCAGTTTGCCCTATAAGTATGCCAAAAAAGGAACACATAACAATCATGCTTTTACAGTGTAACAGGATCCCTTTCTATTATGCTGAAAAATAGTGATTGAATGTCCCATCTGATCACTAGTAAGTTGCACCCGAAAAAACTTCGTTTACAAGAGGTTCTTTTACTCGAAAAACGGCCAACTTACTCCTATTCAAAACTCACACCCCTAAACTGATGATAATGTCAATAAACATGATATTGCTTGCTAACCTGCACCAACTGCAGCCACAGATGCTTTCTTTCTCTCATGGTGTAACATGGCAAGAGCACCTGCAATTGCCAATACGACAAGGGAGGATGGGATCGTGGTGCCAAGTATTACTGGTAGCTTGTTTTTCTTCTTCTTGCTGACTGAGTTGGACGTTGAAGGTATGTTTGACGAAATGGGTGTGTCAGATGTCTCACACGACTCGCCAGATGCACACAGGTTAGGATTTCCGGTTACCCTATAATCATGATGTGATCAATCAAAAGAATAACATTATGCTGATGAATTGTTTCTTTTCGTACGTATACATTATTTTTTAAGGCCATCGAAAACAACGTCTGCAGATGTTCCGTTGTCAGAACGAATTAGTAGCTAAAGCATGTATTACGTGCGTCATCAATATTACATATGCTATGTCAATAGCTAGAGCTGCTACTTCGCTTACACCAAGTTTAGTCCGTTGTTCTTTGTTAGTGAGGTGGGTATGACACCACTGAACTGGTTATCTGCCAAATTCCTGGAATAAGATAAATAAGAAGGGATCACAGGAACAAACATATTGGTTAGTCCTCAAGATCATGTACTGCAATTCTGTAAAAGAATAATCAGTCTCATAGTGTATGCTTACAGTTCCTTTAGGTTCCGAAATGTGCCAAGGAAATCAGGAATAGCTCCAACTAAGCTGTTATTGTGCAAATCACTGCAACCCAAAAGAACACAGTCAGTCAATCTAGCCCTAACGCATTCCAAAGTTTCATGTGTAAAAAGGAGACAAAATTACGAAGCAAGAGCAAAAAGAATTACTATAGAAGATGTTTTTCTCTTCAAAAATTTTGTAAGGCTCAGATATAAACAATTGTCATCTCTTTATATGTTACTTACATTGTTTCGATAGCATCCATAGAACTAAAATCAGGAAGCAAGCCCGACAGACCAAAGCTACTTAGATCCCTGCATATGAGAATTTTACACTGGAAAATTAGTAATTAATAAAAGTTGCGAAAGTTTTAACGACAAATGAGAAGTTGTTTCATTTACAGTGCTGTCACCCGAGGTGTGCCATTAGTGCTACAATTGACCCAGTCCCAAGTAAACAATGCTGGAAGACACGGGTCACTGCTCCATTCGTGTAAAACACCAAATTGGGTTTGCAGGGAAGTTAGACCTTCCACTAGAAGGACCAAAAGAAAGAAGAAGTGATACACAAGTCAGGATATCAAATTTAACAAAAACAATTGAGAACAAATTGGCTACTATCCAGGTTGAAAGAATCTTCCACCTACCTCCCATATAGCGACAATTAATAGTCGCTAAAAGTTTCTAGTGTCTTTTATTTAGTGGCGCTAAAAAAATACTGCTAAAAATTGTCGATAAAAGTGTTAACAAAAAAGCTACTAGAAATATTTAACAACTGTTAATTGTGACTATATACAGGATTGGAAGGAGATTCCTACAACCTGGTAGCAGCCAAAATTTGGTCAAAAAAATAATAAGTTAGATAAGAAGATGATGTTCTCTATGGAAGTTAAACGTGTATATATATATACACACACACCACATGCAATAGTGAGAACAACATAACTGATGATATACTAACCATCTTTGCTATCGGTTCCTTCTGTTAGTACGTCGCTTATGTGAAAGATTTCAAAGGCATTGATGAGAGGGCGTAGCGTGGAATCAGATGTAGCCAGCAGAATTAATGTCGTGCTGGAAGAGACAGTGATGTTACTAAAAGACACTTCCAATGCATTTCCATACGGTGGTATAATAGGCTCGGAAAAAGGCTGACTGTCTTTGTACAATCTGAAGGATCTCTTTTGGGCTGAATTAAGCTCGGTCACCTCAGAGAAGTACATGTTCAAATAGATTGGAACTTCGGCACTAGAGACTTCACCGGTCAATAAGGTAATCCCGGAGGTGGGTGATGTTGGAATAATGGCGTTTTGCATCACAGCTTGTGGCGGATTATCTGCTACATTATTGCTGATGAACGATGCGTCGCTTGTAACATTAATTCCTTCAGTAACCACAGCAGGACTCCATATTCGGTCGTAAATATCATTAGAATACCTACAAGTCATGATGGACCAAAATATTCAACTAATAATTTAGTATGTAAACAGAAAGAAACTGTAAAAATTTCTTTGATTATTCATCGTACTGCGGCCATGATAAACAGTATATGATGACGTTGACTTTTTCTGAAAAATTGTAACTAGTAGTTTTTTTAAAATTGAAGTCTCTGAAGGCTAATTTGTTTCCCAATTTCTGAAAGTCAAACGTCACCATTATCATCCTGCTATGCCTTTATCGTCCAAACTAGTTATGTCTATTTCTGTCCTCATATTAAATCAATAATACTCATGATGTTATACTCTGTCTATCCTTACAGTGTTCATCACGTTAATATTTCTCTCGGATGGCCATTCAAGTTTTACTAAACTCTTTAGTTAAGCGCCACTGTCCGAAGTGGTAAAATGACATGCTAGGGCAACAGTAACTCACAGCAACTAAAGGGTTGATTGACCTCATAATGTGAAATCTTATTGACCTCATAATGTGAAATCTTACTTCATAGCTAGCTACGTACGTACATATACATGCATTTACATGCAACAACAACTAAATGTAGTTCAACGATTTACGCTTCAAAAAATGGCACAAATCGACCTAACTTTTGACAAAGTTGGCCTGACTTAATCTTTAGCAAATTTTACTTGCAAAAAGAGTAGAAAATGGTAATCATTAATTTCAGAACATATTTTAAGCAGTAGTGTCGTGCGATGGGCGGCACAGTTGTTAGTAGTTCAGTAGTCAACTGCCAAGGTTATATCCTAAGGAGGGCCGAAAATCCATAGACGTTGTGATCCAATCAAGAACAACTTGCGCGAAGATATACCATAAATACACATATATGCTCTCACTTGGTTCACACACACACACACACAGGAAGAGGGGAGAGAGAGAGAGAGATTACTAATGGAAGGAATGCTAGTACTTGACTGAAAATTACCCAAGCTGGGATTGCAAAGGCAGTGCTGAAAATCCAAAGACTAAAGATAAAGATGGCGTACCTTATTGTTTCATTTGCACCACAAGCAGCCCTGGTATCCAATTTCAACGCAAAATTTGAATCAACATTGCTGTACATGAGGGAGTCCAAGCTACGTATTTCAAGTGCTGACATAAAAGGGAACTGATTAGGCTTTGTTTGAGCAACACAAACACTTGTCGTCTCCCCCTTCACAACATATATCACCTCACGGTCAACGAGTTCATCACTGAAAGTCTCAACCGTGTCCCAATAGTTCCCATCAAACTGAAGATCGAAGGTAGGAGGAGATGATTTATTGTCATAGTTTCCATAGAAGAAGCTAGCACGTACAAGAACTTTTGCACCCTTATCGGCTTTGATAGAGTAACAGTTCTTTTTTCGAGTAGTGAAAACCCTAAGAGTTTCCATCACATGAGATATTGACTTGTTGGATTGTACAGCTTGAGTCATCCCATTTTGGTTGAATAGATTGTCTCCCACCCATATTATTGAATTTTCATCGGTAAAGCCTTCGGAATCAGACCCACAATCGATGTTGTAAGCCACTGCAGATCATGTATAGTTTAAGAATGTTAAAAGATAACCAACAGCTTATTTCCAATGTACCTTTTATATCTAAAGGAAGAGAAAAGTTTCTCCTTTTTACGAGACATTCTTCGGTGATGCACGTGATGTGAACTGTGAGTGATAGCAAATCCGAGAGGGGCACACAACCAAATTGCAATGTGCAAGTAATATTTTGAAACGTAGAGCTAGAAGATCGTGGTCTTTCTTTGTGGATTATCACTATTAACATGTGACAATGAGGAACCAAGTAAGCATTACTTGATCTAAAACGGCTCCAGAATTTTTTGGGGATTCATATGTACATTGCAAAATATAATTGGAGCAGAGCAAGATACAAGAAACTAAGAATCACTAGAATCCTTTTTACTAATAACCTTGCAAACTTCGCCAACTTTCATTCTAAGAGTTAGCTCTATATATCTCTATACATTGAGAATTTGAGTACCTAGACTAAAAAAGTTCATTTGTGTATCTACAGTTGCCAGGTTGTGTATCTACAGTTGCCAAGTAGATACGCATATATTTAGACATGCATAAGCTTACCATTGCCGGAGGCCGATAGTACACAAAGAGCCAAGACAAGTAACTTGAAAGGGCTAGACATTGGTATTGGTGCAGAAATACGAGAGAGAGAGA
>JAVXUO010000044.1:0-73180 GCA_033065855.1 Escallonia rubra
TGTGACTACGGGGAAGAGATGACAATGTATATGATTTCTACCCTAAGAAAGCTGGTAAAGATTACCTCGCGACGTAACTTGCCTTGACGACTCGGGGATACTCTCCGTTGGATCCATGATGAAAAGAAAAAAAATTACATTTTTAGAGTGATTTGAATAGCTAAGATTCTTGAGAGAGGTTAGACGTCACTTCACAATGAAATGTATGCAAGCTCTAAAGAGAACAAGCTTCGGGACTCACTAGAGATCGGCCGGCCCTTGAAAATGATGGCTAAGGCCCCTTTTTATAGTACTCAGGGTCACAGAATCTGATAAGATTGACAATATCAATCTGCATGGTTGGAGATAAGTCAGAATAAGTGATTAAATCGCTGATTGACAAAAGTCAATAACTGGCCAGTTAGTTGAAAACCGGCATGTTCACCCCATTTATTAAATTTGTTTTTTGAATTTCGGGACTATCTGACCCTAATTTCGAAAATTATCTATGAAATGACAAATGGGATGTTTCAAATCCGGGATAAGTCATTTCTTAACCAACAAATAGATTAATTAGATTTTTATATTAAGGGTAAATCATGGATTATTTTTCCAAATCATCTAGGCAAATTACATCATTAAAGATAATCTAGACCATGGACCGGACTTGACCTAAATGGAATGGACTAATGCACTGGACATGCAATAGATTGGACTGGACTATTCAACTGAACTGGATTAGACCAATTAATTGGACTAGATTAATTTAATAAATCTGGACTGCATGAATTAACGAAATTACATTACTAAGCCCAAACTGAATAATGCCTTTTAATAAATAATAAAGCCCATTATTTATCTATTTAAAATGCCTACAAAAAGTGAGGTATCTACAGAGCCCCTCCGGGATGGAGTGCGCTTGCTGGTGAACATCACCGAAAAAGAAGGACAACACATTTTTGTAGAAAAAACATGAAAAAAACCACATGACTCAAAGATAGACCCAAAGACTCACATAGATATGGGGTTGGACCTTCATAGGCTTCCTACATATCTTCCAAGGAGGAATCAGACCAAATTAGTTCAATGAAATACCGATATTGTCGAAGTCGGAGCCAACAGTAACAATGATTAGTTGTCGAACAATACTTAGGAAAGAATTTTTTTTCTGTTACCAGAGCCACCAAATCGATTTGAATGGTCGACAGACAAAACTCATGTCTAGATACCACAGCCCTCAAATCAATTTGAAAGGTTCGATGGATGACCTAACAAAGATAATTTTTGTTGTTACCAGAGCCATCAAATTGATTTGAACGGTCGACAACAAAAATTATGTCTAGATACCGGAGCCCCCAAATCGATTTGAAAGGGTCGTCGAGACATGTAAAAGAATCTTGTATGTTATTGGAGCCCCCGAATCGATTCAAAAGGGTCTATGGACAAGATGAAAAGGATTCTGACCATTATCGGAGCCCTCAATAAATTTGAAAGGATCGACGGACAAACTGGAAAGAATTCTAAATGTTAGGGACCCCCAAATCAATTTGAAATGGTCGACGAACAAAGTGAGAGTTTGATTGGTAGTCAGAGTTGGAAAGGTCATAAAGACAATTGATTGTTGGACATGAAAGAGTCAATTTGCTTCATGAGGAGATGCTATTGCAACTGGTAACAAACACGGAATCATGCATTACCTTATACCGTATAAGAGCTGTTGGACAGAACGATAGATAAAAAGATCTAGGTCATGAACCACCCAGGGCTTAGATGTCGGACATGCATAGCAGGCATGCAAGCATACAAATATAGGATAATAGTGCCTTTGGGCGAATGAACATATATCATGTGACAATATAGGCAGGCAATGGCAAACGCAAATTTATACTGATGGTGTCAATATTCGAAGCACATAAGCACACTAGCGCGCTCGCGCACGCCCACACATACATAAGGTCAAAAATCGGTTGGTTAGAACTGTTGAGAGATTTGAAAATTTCAAAATTTAAGTCAAAAATTGGCCGGTTAGTCAGCAGGTTTTGAGAATTTTTGAAATTTCGGCAAGAAAATCGGCCAGTTAATCAGAGACTTTTGAATTTTTAAAATTTGAAGAGTAAAAAATCGGCCGGTTTGTTAGAAACTTTGACCGACCTAAATGACAAAACCGGCCGGTTTTGCCACCCAGTTTTGTGTGTGATTTTAGGATCTTTTTCAAAACACTTCCAATTCAATCCCATTCCAATCTCTCTCAAATTTCTTCTTTCTAGGATTCCTAGGTCGTTTATCCTAGCCCTCATCTCACTCCTAACTTATAAATACAACCAATTCCTTTTTTATATCTCTCAATTTTGCATAAACATGGAGGATTATATGCGACTCGCAAAGGGTACGAAGGAGGACCCCAAATTGAAAAAATCAGTCGATGTCAACCGAAGAACAAAGCCGATGATTGTTACTACTCACTCCAGAGCAAGGCGCTCACCTCACCGCACTTTACTTTGTGGGGGAGGTATTTTTCACCTTAACTTTTCTTCTAGACACACTTTTTCACCTTGCTTCATACACACATCATGCGTAGGCACGGTAGGTCCCACACATTAGGTTTTTCACGCAATTCTTTCATGAACTGGACGTTTCTTAGCTTTCTCTTTTTTTGCGAATTTGTAGCCCCTCCCCATGAATATGCGATGTAGGGGCTCCCCTAATCTTGTGAGATATTGGTGGGCAAAAATCTGTCCTCATTTAAGAATAAAGTGACTACTATGGGTTTTCGCCCCTTCCTAGTTACATGCTTTCACCGGGAGCAAGAAACATCTCTTGTGCATTGCCGAGCGTTGGTGGGATTCCACTAATACCTTCCACATGCCATTTAGGGAGGCCACGATCACCCTGTTGGATTTTACAAGCATCACTGGCGTTTGTTGTTGAGGGCGGCTTGTACCTTGGGCCCATGATCTCGATAAGGATCATGATCTTGTGGTCTGCTTGCTTGGTCACAAACCATCCTTCAAGAAGGGTGTTTCGATACTCTTGGGTTCTGTCTGAAATCACTACGAGCACATGAATCTGGAAGGAGTGGAGCCCGTGCTGATCGATCTGTTTATTCTAGGATTCTCGCTTTACACTAAGAGGAAACCCTATTTAGCAACAAAGACGACTCCGCTAGCTGTGGTGCCTTCGGGCACTTGAGGGGATTTAGGAGACTGGGAGTATGATTGGGTACTCCAGCTCTGGCTTATTTATACCGATCGATGGGTGCTAAGTCCCGAAGGCAGTCGCTTAGCTTCATGGGATTTTATTAGATCTGGGAGGTATATCCGAAGCTTTTGGATTATTCTTTAATAATTCTAATGCTTATTCTAGACATATACTCAAATGTACCATGTTTCCTCTCACATAGTTGGGCTTTTGAGGTTCTAGGTTCTCGCGCCTCATCTGATGGAGGCGGCTTCATGCTATGACTACACCGTCGATGACCCGATAGAATTTTAGAGACGAACATGCTAGGTTCTCGGAGTTTATGCATCGAGATAGTTTCAACAGCTACCAGTTCATGTAATTTTTTTTTCTAAGTGTGCTTATCAACTTATCACATTTGTCTTCTCAATTCAAGAATCTCTGTCTCGGTGGTGGCACAAGGTGGGAGACTATGCTGAGTAGTTAGGCCGTACTCAATGCCAAGTACTATTGGTGAGACCCTCGCAAGAAGAGTTCTACGTATGGGATAGGTTATTTCCTCAGCATCTTCTAGAGGGCATAGGCTTCAGGATGCTAGTGGCTCATCCCGAGGAGATGTACTGCACGACGGAGTTAGAGCGAGGGCTGAAATAGACTTTGGTCAGGAGGATCCCAGTGTCGTCCTTATAGTGGCCGAACGATCTTTGGACATATGAGGCGTTCATGCGAGAGATTTGGAGCCTTCTATGAACTGGGAACTGCAAAAGAAAATTCTAGAAAAGGCAGCCCGTGATAAGAAGGGAAAGGGGAAGAAAGAAGACGATACGGGTAGGGTCTTCCATTCCCCTTAATGGACGGTGCAATACTAGCCCAAAGGAAAACCCCCTGAGTATGAGCCTATCCCGTGACCGGAGAGAGATTCTGAGGTATTTGGCCTCAAAGAATTAGCTCGAATCCATACGATAAATCTTTAGACTCGATCTTATTTCATCCTTCATGTTATGCATGCAAAGTCTTGATTTGGTGATTTTTCTTCATGTGGGACCCATGTTCCCTACTCCGAGACCCTTACAGGATGATACACAATCTTAAGGCATGGTCACCAGTTACAGCGACACGCTCTCTGTGTACGGCCCTCAGGAGGAGATGCCTACTCTCACTCCCTTGGTGCCACCTTCGGGATATGGATCGAGTGGCCAGCCAAGCTCGGCGGAGCCCCCAGCCCTTGCTGTCGTTGCTACTGGTACCCTTAGGGCAACACCAGTCGTTCCTAAAGGCAAGCGTGTGAAGAGTATCGTGGTAAACTGGCCTTGGACTAGGGAGTCTCTAAAGCCTAGACCACCACCGTCTAAGGGAAATGAAGTTGTTATCGGTAGCAAAATGAAGGTTCCATCTCCTCCGTCGAAGAGGCCAATGTGAAAGTCATCCAAGCTGCTGAGAAAGAGGACTATGCATGGGGTGAGGAGGAGGAAACGAAGGAAGATGAAGCCGAACCAGAGGCTGAGAAGTAGCCCTGCGAGGAAATCTAGGAGGAAGTCCAGGAGGCCTCAGAGTCCAGCCACGAGGAGTTGCCCATTGTCTGGAAATCCTGGAGGAAGCCTTGAAGACAACTGCTGCTGTTAGCTCCTAGGTCTAGAGTTAGGCCTAGCTATTAGAACTTTGGTTAGAGTCCTTTAGGGACTAAATATTTGATTGGATGTACTTAAACAATTACTTTTCCGTATTTTTAGTCAATGACTATCCTATTCATTCCTATGTTAATGTATATTACAAGTATATGCTTACACACATGCATTGAAAGAAGGAGAATGGGACTGGAATGAATGAGAACTGAAGTTTAGAATTTGAGATTTGAGCATTGAGGTTTGACAGGTAAAGGATTTGGCCGAAAAGTATGCAAACCCTGTAAAATTTTGACAAAGATCGACTAATCGAGTGGTTAGTCAGTCAGTGACCAAAATGTAACGCCCCAACTTAAGGTTAACTCAACCCGGCTGGAGCATTACGACACATCAGCTAATCACATCAAACTGATAATACAACTCATTCTAACTCACTTGGTAATCAAACCATATTATACAAAATTAAAGAGTTTACTATTACAAAACACACCTAGTAAGCTCTCTGCCAGATCTCAAAGTTGACATACTGTACTACGTAAGTACAACTTAATTCACAAATGTACAAGTGACCCCTTGCCCGTCTTCTCACCGTGCCTCACACCTTCTCCTTGCCTTTCGAGGGACCGGCTCCTTGATCTAAAATGTTATTATGGGTAAAAACCCGTCAGCCCACTGGCTCAATAAGATAATCAAAGACATTTAATGTAACTTTCAACTCAAGAATACTGATAATGCATGCTATTGCAATTCAATCACATTAAGCAGTTCTACATGTGCACATAACACATATCAAATGTTCACACTTAGTTGAGCATTACAAGAGTTTACCATTCCCGAATTCAGTCCCATCAATAGACCACCCTTATGTCACCACACCCGGGATATAAGATCACAACCTTTGCCTCGGCCAAAGGCAAAGTAACCGAAAACAAATGGACACCGATACTGCCTCGGGTAGCAGTCGGAGATACAATTGTTCGGCTCATACGGTGCACCGCTACTCAAACACAAACAAATCAACCCCCAATCATTTGAACGGGGTAACATAATAATCATCAACAGTATATCAACCATCCCTTTCAATGAAAGGATGTAACATGCTCATGTGCAAGAAAATATATCATTTCATACATAGCTATCAAATATTTAGTCACTTTCATCACGTAACGTCATCTTCATAACATCTTGGACATGTAACATAATCATTTATATTCAGCAAATTAGTTCAATTATAGGACATAACAAACATGTCCAAAACCATATTCTAACCATGTCTAGTTTGACATAAATCCACAATTCACACATACCATAACCTATTTCACGTCTTCCATAACCTCCAATATGTTAAACATGAATAGATTCACTTACTAACAAGTCTCTAACAAGTATTTAAATGTTTGACAAATGATTCATACTAAAAGAGTTACGCTAACATAGCATATATCCATATTCATGTCTTAAAAGCCCATTAAAAAGCTTTAACTATCTTACCTTAAAGAAGAGATGAAAGACCCAATTTTCAGATTTGAAACACCTTCAAAATACTCCTCAAAACACGTTCAAAACACTGTTTGAAGCTCATAGGAACTTTCCAAATCAACTGTTTGAGGTTCCTTTTAAAAAACAAGCCTTAATTCTAGATTTTGGGAGGTTTTTGGTTGCTTTTCTTGCACTTTTCTCTAAAAACGAGGTAAGAGAATTTAAGCAGGTCAATTGGGTCTTTTATATCAAGTTAGAAGCAAGTAGGAGGTGTCAAGTGAAGGTGAAGAGGTGGAAAAGTCAAGCACGACGAGGCTTTAAGCACGAGGTGGCAAGACACGATTGTGCCACCTAGCAAGCACGACAAGGCTCAAGGCACATGGTGGCAAGACACAGTTGTGCCACCTAGCAAGCACGACAAGGCTCAAAGCACGAGGTGGCAAGACACAGTTGTGCCACCTGGCAAGCATGACAAGGCTGGAAGCATGAGGTGGCAAGACACGGTTGTGCCACCTAGTAAGCACGACAATGCTAACCAAAGTACGACAAGGCTCGAAGCACGACGTGTCACAATACTATGTTGACACGTCACAAGCACGAGGTGGCATAATTCTTTGCCAAAAGCAAAACAATTCACAGGCAGTCCGGTCAACAACCGTTTACTCCCAGCTAAAGGTTTCACCATTTTTCGTTTCCAACTCTTCTCAAAATATCTTTGGTCATTCCAAGTGATCATTTAAAGTTTCTAAACATTAAATACTCTTTTCCATTTCTAGCACTTCGTGCACCTTTTTAGAAAATTTACTCAATTCAAGGTGTCTAACATTTAAACATACATTCAAATATGTTATCATGCATAGTTCATCATAACCATTTTCACAAAAGTGGTTTATCTAATCATACTTAAATATGTAATCAAACCATATAAAATGTTGGGTTCTCACACCCTTCACTCCTTAAAAGAATTTGGTCCCCAAATTCATAACTTAAACTTACCAAATAGATACGGATAATCTCTCCGCATATCCTCCTCTTTTTCCCACGTGGCTTCTTCCACTTCATGATTTTGCCACAAAACTTTAACCAACGAAATGCTTTTATTCCTCAAAACTTTCACATCAAAAGCTAAAATCTGCACCGGCAACTCTTCATATGACAAATCTGATTGGACTGATATCGGCTCAGGGCTTATCACATGAGATGGGTCAGGGTTATACTTTCGCAACATAGAAACATGGAACACATCATGTACTCCTTCCAAAGATACAGGTAAGGCAACTCTGTATGCCAAATTTCCAACACGATCCAATATTTCATAAGGGCCAATATATCTTGGTGACAACTTGCCTTTCTTTCCAAATCGCTTTATACCTTTGAATGGCGACACCTTAAGAAATACAAAATCTCCCACTGAAAATTCTAATTCTCTTCGTCTGTTATCAGCATAACTTTTCTGTCGGCTTTGAGCAGTCAAAATCTTTTGCCGAATTTGCTGAATCTTTTCAGTGGTCTCTTGAACTATTTGTGGCCCAATTAAACTCCTTTCTCCGACTTCACTCCAACAAATTGGTGAGCGACACTTTCGTCCATATAGGACTTCATATGGTGCCATACCGATACTAGCATGATAACTATTATTATAAGCAAATTCAATCAATGCCAGATGTTGATCCCAACTTCCTTTGAAATCTATCACACATGCACGAAGCATATCCTCCAATGTTTGAATAGTTCTCTCAGATTGTCCATCAGTCTGAGGATGAAATGATGTGCTAAATCTCAAATTTGTACCCAATGCACCTTGCAAACTCTTCCAGAAATGAGATGTAAATCTTGGATCTCTATCACTTACAATACTTACTGGTATCCCATGCAATCGAACTATTTCTTGTACATACACTCGGGCTAATTTATCCAATGAGTACGTCTTAAGTACAGGTAGGAAATGAGCAGATTTTGTCAATCTATCCACAATCACCCATACTGAATCATGCCCATCACGGGTCCTTGGTAATCCTGTAACAAAATCCATTGTTATATGGTCCCACTTCCATTCGGGTACCGGTAATGGTTCCAATCGACCCGCCGGTCTTTGGTGTTCGGCTTTCACTTGTTGACATACAATACATCTTGAAACAAAGTCAGCTATTTCTCGTTTCATGTTATTCCACCAGTAATTACATTTCAAATCTCGATACATCTTTGTTCCACCTGGGTGCACTATATACTTTGACTTATGGGCATCTTTCAGTATTTCTCCTTTCAAGTCTTCATTGTTAGGCACAACTATCCCGTCTTTATACCGTAAAACGCCATTAATATCCATAGAAAATTCAGATTCAAAGGTTCCATCTTTATCCTTCACTTCTATCTGCAACTCCAAATTCCTTTCTTGTTCCTCCTGGATTCTCTGTAATAACACTGGTTTCACTTGTAAATTTGCAAGAATAATTCCTGACTCAGTAACAGATAACTCCCATGAACAAGCTTGCTCAATCAACTTCCACTCTTTCACCATTAAGCTAGCAACTTGTACTTTCCTACTTAGTGCATCTGCAACAACATTGGCTTTACCTGGGTGATACTGAATCGTACAATGATAATCATTGAGTACTTCCATCCACCTTCTCTGTCTCATATTCAAATCTTGCTGAGAAAATAGGTATTTCAAACTCTTATGATCAGTAAAAATCTCAAACTCAGCACCATACAGATAATGCCTCCACTTATGCAATGCAAACATAATCGCTGCTAACTCAAGATCATGTGTTGGATAATTTTGTTCATATGGTTTCAGCTTTCTTGAAGCATAAGCCACAACTTTGCCATCTTGCATCAAAACACAGCCTAATCCTTCCTTTGAAGCATCGCTGTACACCACAAAATTCTTAGTTCCACTAGGCAAAGTCAAAATTGGAGCTGTAGTTAATCTCGTTTTTAACTCCTGAAAACTCGCCTCACACATATCGGTCCACTGATATGCCACTTCCTTCCGAGTCAATGTGGACAATGGTGCAGCTATCCTTGAAAAATCTTGTACAAATCGACGATAATATCCCGCCAATCCCAAGAAACTTCTAACTTCTGCTACATTCTTTGGCACTTGCCAATTCAAAACAGCTTCTATTTTAGACGGGTCAACAGTCACCCCTGCTTCAGACACTATATGACCTAAGAAGGCCACTTGCTTTAACCAAAATTCGCATTTGTTAAACTTAGCATACAATTTCTTATCCCGTAGCACTTGGAGTACAATCCTCAAATGACGCTCATGCTCCTCTGTACTTTTTGAATAGACCAAAATATCATCGATAAAAACTACTACAAATTGATCTAAAAACTCCTTAAAAATTCGATGCATTAAGTCCATGAAGGCTGCAGGAGCATTCGTCAATCCAAACGGCATGACAACAAATTCGTAATGTCCATATCTTGTACGGAATGCCGTCTTTGGAATATCTTCCTCTCTTATCCTCAATTGATGGTATCCAGATCTCAAGTCCAACTTAGAAAATACCATTGCCCCTTGTAACTGATCAAACAAATCATCTATGTGCGGTAGTGGATACTTATTTTTTATTGTTACTCTATTCAACTGCCGATAATCCATGCACAACCTCATTGTACCATCTTTCTTTTTAACAAATAAAACTGGGGCTCCCCATGGTGATACACTAGGTCGAATAAACCCCTTATCCAGTAATTCTTGTAACTGTGACTTCAACTCCCTCAATTCAGCTGGAGCCATCCTATACGGCGCTTTTGAAATTGGGGCTGTTCCCGGCAACAATTCTATCACAAATTCCATTTCACGCTCAACCGGTAATGTTGTGACATCCTCAGGAAATACATCCACAAATTCATTTACTACATGTATATCTTCTATTTTAACATTTTCTTTCTGCTTATCCACCATATAAGCTAAATATCCCATACAACCTCTAGAGAGTAATTTCTCTGCTCGAATAGCTGAAATAATATTCATATCCCCATCCTTTCTACCTTGGAACTTACATAATTCTCCATCAAATTTAGTAAATGTCACGACCTTATGAAAACAATCTAGTGATACCCGATTAGATGACAACCAATCCATCCCCAACAATACATCAAATCCTCTTATAGGCAAAAAAATCAAGTCAGCATATACCGTATGCTCACCCATAATCATTGCACAAGATTTATATATCAGACTAACTAGAGTACTTTCTCCTAGAGGAGTGCTAACATCCAACACATATGGTAGCAACTCAGGTTCTTGGGGTAACATGGGCACCATATATGATGAAATGAATGAATGGGTAGAACCAGGATCAAATAGTACTCTAGCAACACATTGGAAAATGGTGAGTGTACCTTCAATAACTCCGCTAGTATCTCGGACCTCATGAGATTCCAATGCATATGCTCGTCCTTGCACTCTTGGCCTCTCAGCATTCCCTTGCAGATTGCCTCTACCTTGGTTATCTCGAGGCATAATTTGATTTCCAGAATAAGGGCAATTTTTCCCAATATGTCCAGGCTGAGCACACCTGATACATAAACCCATCTTTCTGCGACATTCATTCTCTGTATGTCCAGTCCAATTACAATACGTACATCGCTCTCCAATTCTTGCCTGCTTTGATGGTTGCGTGCTTGATATCTCAGTCTGATTTTTCCTTTTATGATTGTCACCTGGGGATGATGCTGCAAAGCTAGCTTGACTACCAGTATAACCACTCATTTGATTACCTCGACCTCTTCCCTGACCATTTCCATAGAAATTATGATTTCTTCCTTGTAAAGCCCTTTGAAAATTTCCCTGCCAAGTATTCCCTCGGCCCCTTCCACCAGGGTTCACATTCCCACTATTACGGTTTCCCTGTCCACCGTATGACGGTGCTCTAAATGGTTCTGTGTCAACATTCTTTTGCTCTTCCAAATCATTCTCAATAGCCAATGCTCTATCAACAACTGCCATATAAGTTTGTAACTGCAAAGGGATCAACTTATCCCGAAGATCCTTATTCAGACCTTTAACAAACTTTCTTACTTTTCTTTCTTCGGTATCTACGAGATGCGGACAAAATCTGGCTAAATCAGTAAACTGTGATTCGTAAACTGATACCGACATATTTCGCTGTTCAAACTTTATAAAATTTACTTCTCTCCTCTCTTGGGTCACCGCTGGAACATACTTATTAGTGAACTCCCTTTTAAAGTTTTCCCAAGTCGATGGGACTCCTTCCCTCTCCCACTTCATAGATAATAATTTCCACCATCTTTCTGCACTAGCCTCTAGCATAAAGCTAGTATACACCAATCTCTGAGAATTCGGAATCCTAGCAGTATCAAGAATTTTCTCCGCTCTAGCCAACCATTCCTCGGCTAAGGTTGGATCAGGTTTCCCAAAGAATGGATTCTTTATCAGTTTAACAAACCTATCGAGGGTAAGACCCCCATCTCCCAACATCTTAACAGTATTCAACATCTCCTGGGGTTGCTCAACTTGTTGAGCACCTCTAACATTGCCTTCATTCACTACTTCTTGCACATTTGTATCTACAAGGGGATTTCCACCCATTTGTCTCATTTCATCTACAACCTGCTGGAGTATCTGACAAGCCTCCAGTAATCCACTATTAGTCACATGATTATTATTTCCAGTGGAGTGCTCTTCTACATTTACCTGTGGGTTGTGCCCATCCTGACCTTCAGCATTAAACTCATGATTATTCTTTCTTTGAGTTCCTTCATCAGCCATTTCTCTATTGTTTCCTTGATTTCGCGCTCCGCGCTCTCGCTCCGTTGTAAGCCTACACACAAAACTCCGCATAAGTACCCCCATATAATATGCAATATTCAATAATCTCTAACCACACAAGGCCTTAGGATCTTATCCCAGCCTTTAACTACGCTCTGATACCACAACTGTAACGCCCCAACTTAAGGTTAACTCAACCCGGCTGGAGCATTACGACACATCAGCTAATCACATCAAACTGATAATACAACTCATTCTAACTCACTTGGTAATCAAACCATATTATACAAAATTAAAAAGTTTATTGTTACAAAACACACCTAGTAAGCTCTCTGCCAGATCTCAAAGTTGACATACTGTACTACGTAAGTACAACTTAATTCACAAATGTACAAGTGACCCCTTGCCCGTCTTCTCACCGTGCCTCACACCTTCTCCTTGCCTTTTGAGGGACCGGCTCCTTGATCTAAAATGTTATTATGGGTAAAAACCCGTCAGCCCACTGGCTCAATAAGATAATCAAAGACATTTAATGTAACTTTCAACTCAAGAATACTGATAATGCATGCTATTGCAATTCAATCACATTAAGCAGTTCTACATGTGCACATAACACATATCAAATGTTCACACTTAGTTGAGCATTACAAGAGTTTACCATTCCCGAATTCAGTCCCATCAATAGACCACCCTTATGTCACCACACCCGGGATATAAGATCACAACCTTTGCCTCGGCCAAAGGCAAAGTAACCGAAAACAAATGGACACCGATACTGCCTCGGGTAGCAGTCGGAGATACAATTGTTCGGCTCATACGGTGCACCGCTACTCAAACACAAACAAATCAACCCCCAATCATTTGAACGGGGTAACATAATAATCATCAACAGTATATCAACCATCCCTTTCAATGAAAGGATGTAACATGCTCATGTGCAAGAAAATATATCATTTCATACATAGCTATCAAATATTTAGTCACTTTCATCACGTAACGTCATCTTCATAACATCTTGGACATGTAACATAATCATTTATATTCAGCAAATTAGTTCAATTATAGGACATAACAAACATGTCCAAAACCATATTCTAACCATGTCTAGTTTGACATAAATCCACAATTCACACATACCATAACCTATTTCACGTCTTCCATAACCTCCAATATGTTAAACATGAATAGATTCACTTACTAACAAGTCTCTAACAAGTATTTAAATGTTTGACAAATGATTCATACTAAAAGAGTTACGCTAACATAGCATATATCCATATTCATGTCTTAAAAGCCCATTAAAAAGCTTTAACTATCTTACCTTAAAGAAGAGATGAAAGACCCAATTTTCAGATTTGAAACACCTTTAAAATACTCCTCAAAACACGTTCAAAACACTGTTTGAAGCTCATAGGAACTTTCCAAATCAACTGTTTGAGGTTCCTTTTCAAAAACAAGCCTTAATTCTAGATTTTGGGAGGTTTTTTGGTTGCTTTTCTTGCACTTTTCTCTAAAAACGAGGTAAGAGAATTTAAGCAGGCCAATTGGGTCTTTTATATCAAGTTAGAAGCAAGTAGGAGGTGTCAAGTGAAGGTGAAGAGGTGGAAAAGTCAAGCACGACGAGGCTTTAAGCACGAGGTGGCAAGACACGATTGTGCCACCTAGCAAGCACGACAAGGCTCAAGGCACATGGTGGCAAGACACAGTTGTGCCACCTAGCAAGCACGACAAGGCTCAAAGCACGAGGTGGCAAGACACAGTTGTGCCACCTGGCAAGCATGACAAGGCTGGAAGCATGAGGTGGCAAGACACGATTGTGCCACCTAGTAAGCACGACAATGCTAACCAAAGTACGACAAGGCTCGAAGCACGACGTGTCACAATACTATGTTGACACGTCACAAGCACGAGGTGGCATAATTCTTTGCCAAAAGCAAAACAATTCACAGGCAGTCCGGTCAACAACCGTTTACTCCCAGCTAAAGGTTTCACCATTTTTCGTTTCCAACTCTTCTCAAAATATCTTTGGTCATTCCAAGTGATCATTTAAAGTTTCTAAACATTAAATACTCTTTTCCATTTCTAGCACTTCGTGCACCTTTTTAGAAAATTTACTCAATTCAAGGTGTCTAACATTTAAACATACATTCAAATATGTTATCATGCATAGTTTATCATAACCATTTTCACAAAAGTGGTTTATCTAATCATACTTAAATATGTAATCAAACCATATAAAATGTTGGGTTCTCACAAAAAATATTCTCAAGGAAAACCAGCCAGTTACTAATAGCCTACATCCAATTTTAAGGCCAAACCGGACAGTTGGTCGGAGACAAACTCGAATTTCAAGCCAAAATCGACTGGTTAGTCAGAAAAAAATTAAATTTTCTTGAGAAAACCAAATGATTGATCAGAAACATAGACCATGAAATGTACAAATTAAATAGAAAAATCGGCCGGTTAGTGAAAAACAGACGATTTTTTTGATAAATTTTTAAAATTTTGGACTCTTAACTCTATACAAATTAGGGCTACTCAACTATATATATTTAGGACTCGTCCTTTCAGAACAAAATTAGTCCTTTCTCCATTTTTCAAAACTCAAAATGGCTTTCGAAGATGATCCCACGATCTTCAAGCTCCAATTTTGCGCATTTGCGGACTCCTTTAGCAGGATCGAATTGATTTATCTGGATAGGAGATTAAGACTAAAATCTGTGATGAGCTTGAGGAACGTGATGGTTCGTGAAGACATTCTCCGTGCTGCCTGCAAATTCTGGGATATTGAGGATCATGTTTTTCGCTTCGGTCTGACCGAACTCTGACCTACTTTTAAAGAATTTTCTACCCTAGTAAATATCACAGCCAAGCTTCCAATCGATGTTCTGGCCGTTCAAGATGGTTATGTCAAGTCTCTCAAAACTTTGTTGAAGGCCCCAAAGGAGCGCGCCCGATCTTTCATTCGGGTTGATGGTGTTTAACTCTATCCCTTGATAGAATATTTTTTTGGCAAGCCGACTTGTCGTGATCAACAGTATGTCGATGGTCGGGTGGCCGCTCTGGCGCTATGCTTGGTAACCAAATATCTCACCTTTTTCGGCCCTGGGGTTGCTGACGTCCTGCTTTAAGTGTCCACCTGAGGTAAAACCCTGATCCCCTTAGTGGTACCTAAAACCTTACTTGGTATCACTGATGTTCATAAAGATCTCGGCGTTCTATTCGGAGGTAGTTCTTCGCTATTGTACATCTGGCTACTGGACTATATGCACCTGATAGCCAAACCTGTTGTAGTAGGTATAGCCTTAATGCTTTTTATTCTTGGCCCCTACTTTTCGAAAGTCATTCTAGCATAAACGACCGGACTCACTTCTTCTGCGTTCAGGAGTCCAAAGATATCCGTTGGTACTATAAATTGTGGAAGGCTCATGGGCCAGTTATGAGAACGGCTGAATATCCCTCGGTTTATCTCCTAGGATTGCACTACACATCTTTCTACTTTGACTGCCGGATCGTGAGGCAGTGTGGTTATGAGCAGGTGATTCCAAAAGTCTATGAGGAGTTTGTAGGGGACCAATCCCTTAGCCTTTTCATAATCGATTTTGTTTTGCGAGGCTTGGAGTGTCCACCTTATACCCACATTTCTATTCAATATAGACCTTTCCTTACTCGACAGATGCTGTAGGATATCCCCTAGGTTGCTGATAAGAGTTAGAATTTTCCTTACCCTAACTTTTGCCTAGGCCGCATTTGCAGGATTTTCGTTCTAGCGGGCATTTTTAATTTTCTAGCTTTTTTTTTTTCACTTTCATTTTTCTTTTGCCCTAAGTTTTGCCTAGGCCGCCCTTTGCAAGGTTTTTGTCCTAGTGGACATTTTTTTCCTCATGAATGTAGTCAGTGTAATAAAGGAATTTTATTAAAAAAATTGAACCCAACCATGGTAACTTTACGGGCTACCTACGTACCTTCATCTATGTGTTACATCATTTTGTGTGTGCTGAAAATATTCTTAAAGAGGATTAGGTCATTCATAGTTCAATTACAAAATCAAGCATAATATTTCTTTAATCGATCTAGATTGACTAGCTGTGACAACTTCATTCTGTCTAAATTGACTAACAGTGTTGCACCCCCAGTCATGATTTGCTTGATCATATATGGACTTAACCAATCGGGTTCACACTTTCCTCGAGGTTTCCAAATTTGTCCAATATTCTCCTTTAACACCAGATCTCATTCTTTTAATCTACGTCCCTTCACTCGCTTGTTGAATGCTTGGGCAATCCATTTCTGGTAACCTTGAACATGGTAGAGTGCCTTCAACCTTTTTTTGTCTGTTAAGGCCAACCCTTCGAATTTGTTTCTCCCCCAGTCTTCCTCAACTATCTGGTTTCCTAACAACACTCTACGAGAGTTGACTTCCAATTTTATCGGGAGCATGGCCTCCATGCCATAGACTAATGAATATGGAGTAGCCACGTTTGACATTCTCATTGATGGCATATAGTCCCAAAGTGCGTAGGGAAGCTTATCTGGGCAACTCCTATACAAATCTGTCATTTTGCTCAACATGTTCTTTATGTTCTTATTGGCGGCCTCGACAGCCTCATTGGTTTGTGGTCCGTATGGTGATGAGCGATGTCGGGTGATACCATACTCTTTAGCTAGGTCTGAGACTTCTCCTTCAAAATATAGCCCGTTATCTGAGATAAACTCCTAGGGTACTCCACATCGGCAAATGATATTGGTTCGAATAAACTGAGCCACCTTTTTGGCGTTGAGCACGGTTTACGAAGCAGATTCTACCCACTTCGTGAAGTAATCTATGGCTACCAGTATGAACTCGTGCCCATCAGAGGCCATAAGACTGATCTTCCCTATCACGTCTATTCCCCAAACTGAGAACGACCAAGGGGAGGTCATGTTGTATAATTCTTGGGGAGGAAGTTGTTGTAAAATTGCATACACTTGACATTCATGGCACCTCATCACATACTCGACATAGTCTCGCTCCGTAGTACTCCAATAGTATCCCTGTCAGAGGACCTTCTTGCTAGCATCCGCCTGTTCATGTGTGGTTCACACTCTCTTGCATGTATATCTTTCATGATTTGGCTACTCTCTCTTTCGGTTACATATAAGAGGTGTTCCCCACTATAATGTATCTTATACAATCTCCCCTTCGCGGAACAGGTGAAACACCCTTCTGGATAATTTCCGTCTCATTAATTAACTGGACTATTCAACTGAACTAGACTAGACCAATTAACCGGACTAAATTAATTTAATAAAATTGGACTGCATTAATTAATTAAAATTACATTACTAAGCCCAAACTGAATAATGTCTTTTAGAAAATAATAAAAGCCCATTATTTATCTATTTAAAAATTCCTACAAAACGAAGTGTCTACATAGCCCTTAACATCACCAAAAAAGAAGGACAACGTTTAAACCACTTGACTCAAAGAAAGACTCATACAGATATGAGGTCAGACCTTCACAGGCTTCCTACGTATTCTCGCAGGAGGAGTCAAACCAACTTAGTTCGATGAAATACCGATATTGTTTGAAGCCAGAGCTAACAGTAACAACGATTGGTCGTTGAACAACAATTAGTAAAGAAAAAAATTCCAGTAACGGGAACCACCAAGTCTATTTGAATAGTCGGCATACAAAAATCATGTCTAGATACCGGAGCCCTCAAATCAATTTGAAAGGGTCATCTAGTCATGTAGAGAAAATAGTAAATCTACTCGTTACCGAAGCCCCCAAATTGATTTGAAAGGATCGACATATGACCTACCAAAGAGAATTTATGTTGTTACTGGGCCATCAAATCGATTTGAATGGTCGACGAACAACATGAAAAGGATTTTGACCGTTATCGAAACCCTCAAACCGATTTGAAAGGGTCAAAAGAAAAATTGGAAATAACTGTGAACGTTATCGAAGCCCCCAAATCGATTCGAAAGGGTCGACAAAAAAAAAGTGAGAGTTTGATTGGTAGCTGGAGCTGGAAAAGTCATAAAGATAATTGATTGTTGGATGAGAAGGAGTCCGTTCACTTTACGAGGAGATGCTATTGCAACTGGTAACAAACACGAAATCCTGTATTAGCCTTACACCATAGAAGAGCCGTTGGACAGAGCGATAGATGAAAAGATCTGGGTCGTGAACCACCCAGAGATTAGATGTCGGACATGCACAAATAGGCATGCAAGCATACAAATAGTGGATAATAGCGCCATCGGGTGAATGAATGTATATCATGTGACAATTTATAGGCAGGAAAAGGCAAGTGTATACTTATGGTGTCAATATTTGAAGCACATAAGCACACAAACATGCATTCCAATAAAAAATTTTTTTGAAAAGAGGTCGAAAACAGGTTGGTCAGAACTGCTGAGAGATTTGAAAATTGAAAATTTTAAGTTGAAAATCGGCCGATTAGTCAACAGGTTTTGAGAGTTTTTAAAGTTTTGGCACGAAGACTGGTCGGTTAGTCAGAGACTTTTGGATTTTTCAAATTTTGAAGAGTAAAAAACCAGCCGGTTAGTCAGAGACTTTGACCAACTTCAATGACAAAATCAATTGGTTTTGCCGCCCAATTTTGGTGCATGATTTTATGGTTTTTCCAAACATTTCCAATTCATTCTCATTCCAATCTGTCTCAGACTTCTTCCCTCTAGGAGTCCTAGGTTGTCTATCCTAGCCCCAATCTCACTCCTAACTTATAAATACAACCGATCCCTTCGCCATCTCTCTCAATCGCGCATAAACATGGAGGATTATGTGTGAACTTGCAAAGGGCATGAAGGAGGGCCCTAAATTGGGAAAATCAGCCGATTTTAACTGAAGAATAAAGTCAATGATCATTTGGCACTTAATCCGGAGCAAGGCGCTCACCTCTGGCACTTTACTTTACAGAGGATGAATGTTTTACCCGAAAATTTTCTTCTAGACACACATTTTTTCACCTTGCTTCACACACACACCCCTCATGCTCATGCAAGATAGGTCCCATGCACTAGGTTTTTCATGTAATTCTTTCATGAATCAGACGGCGGTTCCTTAGGTTTCCCTCTTTGTTATGCAAATTTGTAGCCCCTCCCCGTGAATAAGGATGTAGGGGCTCTTATAATCTACTGAAAGATTGGTGGGCAAAAATCCCTCCTCATGTTAAGAATAGAGGGACTACTACGGGTTTTCACCCCTTCCCAGATGGGTTACACACTTTCACCCAAAGCAAGGAACATCTTGTGTGCCTTGTTGAGATTTGGTTGGGTTCTACCAACACCTTCCATATGCCATTCGGGGAGGCCACGATCACCCAGTTGGATTTTACGAGCATCACTAGTATTCGTAGTCGAGGGAGGCCTATACCTTGCACCCATGATCTCAACAAGGATCATGATCTTGTGGTCCACTTGCTGTACATAGCTCTACTGGAAGTCCATTAATCATGACAATGAGCTGGCTTTTAGTAGGCCTTCTATCATCTCTGCAGGGGTTTAACTCTAGTTGTACAAAGGTACATAGCTTTTGAGAATTACTCTTAGCTCTTTCTTTTCATCCCTCAAACTAATAGTATATATGATGCCTACCATTATCAAGATTATAGTCAAACTGAGTAGATCAAATGCATGTTGTCCAGATCGACCATCCGTGAGAGGATCAGAGAGTGGTCATTGGCTCTAATGGAGTTTTATTTCTGTTATGCTCAACAAGAGGTACCTCATCAATCCTCCAGTCGTGCTGCCAGCCATCAAGGAAAAACCTTTGAGGCCTTATTTCTCTGTTGTACATAGCTTCAGTGGATGTTTATTACTCAAGAGAATGAGATGGCTTTTAGTACGCCTTCTATTATCTCAACAGGGTTTTAACTTCGATTGTACAAAAGTACACAGCCTTTGAGAATTAGTCTTAGCACTTTCTTTTCATCCCTAAAACTAAGAGTATATATACTGCTTAACATTGTTGAGATTATAGTCTAACTGACCAGATCAAATACATATTGTCTAGATCGACCATCCGTGAGAGGTTCAGAGAGGGGTTGTTGGCTCTAATAGAGTTTAATGTCTATTTTGCTCCACAATAGGCTGTCAAAGGCCAAGCTATAACTGAATTTTGGTTAATCACCCGATCTTAGATTTTGGCCAAGACGTTAATGAATCTCTTGATACTTGGAATTTGGCTAAGATTTCTCTCACCCCTTGGAAACTTTAATTTGATGGGTCAAGGACTAGTGACTCAGCAAGAGTTGGGGTCATGAGGTCTCTTCTGTTGGGAGAGAAATAATGATTCATCAGTTAGCAGGCAGATCCAAGTGCAAGCATTGAGGCTTATGCCCATATCACACGATTGCATCTAGCCTGACTGATGAATTTGTGACTTCATCCTAGTGGCACAACCCAAGGGAAGATATTCACGAGGCCAATCACCTAGCCCCGGAGTATCTAGTCTAATCTTTCCAACAAGTCTCCACAAAAAAAATCATAATAGAAGAAGAGAGCTGACTACAACGCAGAAATATAAATCGGCAAGGAAATCTGTGAACTTGACTTGAGGATAATGATTGGAGGTTCCTAATCACTAGTTGTTTGGTAAATCCTACAGACTGAACAGACTTCAAAACTAGAAGAAGGGCCCTAAACTACGTCCTTCTCGATAATGATCTATTTAAAAATAGCCCTCGTGATGACCTTCTTTAAGATGCATTGGCACACAAGAAGCCTTGCTAATAACGATAGAGACATATAAGGGGATTTGTGGGGAACAACAAACTAGGATTAAAATGTAGTGGCTAACTCATGAACAAGGATATTATTGGCCGACAATAGCTAAATTAATGCATCATATATTCCAAAGGGGGCCAAGATTGCCAAAAGCATGGGTCACCCAATATGTTTCGGCCATCAACATGCTCATAAATTCCAAACATTATTCGTTCAGAGCATGGGCCGTGACTATGATGGAATGATTTCCAAATCATCCTCAACTCATGCAAATTCACCATCTTAGCCACTAACTACTTCACCAAATGGGTGGAAGCCTTTCCCGTGAAATATGTCAATTAGACCGACGTGATCAAATGAATTGATTCAAGAATAAATTATTAATAGGTTTCGGATTCCCCAACATTTGGTCATAAATCAGGACATAATACTCTTTGGAGATGAGGTAAAGACCTTTGTTGTTCAGTTCAAAATTGAATTATCACATTTCACCCCTTACTACACTCAAGGGAATGAACCAGATGAAGCAACTAACAAAGTTGTCGAAGGCATTAATAGCAAGATGATAAGACAAATCCTAAGGGAGTAGTATCACTACTCTCAGAAGCCCTATTGGCTTATCAACGTCCTCGGAATGAGTACAGGGACATCCTGTTCACTCTAACAAATGGAGATGAAGCCGTCTTACCCATGGAATTGAACGTGAGGCCTACATGAATAGCCTTTCAAAATCTTCTAGAACCAGCAAACCATGATGAGACGATGTTGATCGAGGTAGAGAACTTAGATGATGTTAGACTGGCCACCATAGACTGCTTGAAAGTACAAAAGTTAAAGATATCAATGGCTTACGACAGAAGGGTAAAAACTAAATCCTTTGGAATTGGTGATTTAGTTTGGAAGGTCATATTACCTATTAGGGCAAAGAGAACTTCTCTTGGAAAATAATCTGAAGGGCCCATTCAAGGTGCTTGAGGTATAGAATGGAGGAACTTACAGGCTAAGCAACTTGGGCGATAACCTTTACTCAATAGCAAGTATTTGAGGAAATAGTATCCAAGCCTTTAAGAAACTAGTGTCTGCTGACACGTAGTCATTTTTATTGTTCTCCTGCTTTGTTTAATTGCATAGCCAGTCAAAGTGGACCGATGAAAAAATAGAGCAGTTGTTCAATGGAAAATTTGCAAGGTGTGAGTCTGAAAGAGCAAACTTGAGAATGCAGCAGAGCAATATAAATAATAGATAAGTAGAAAATCAAGGCAATCGAAGAAGTAAGTTGAATTAATCAAATGATATTTAAAGAAGAACTTGTCATTCCAAATGGACCCAATTCTGGGCTGTTTGCCTAATAAAGTCCTTGATGGAATTTGAATTCCAAAGCCTGTGTATCCTCCATGAGAAGGTTCATCTACCCCAGAGTCTGAGCCCTCGCGTTCTGAGCTCAAGCCAGAAAGATCTCTAGTGCCCTAATTTGACTATCTTTTGTTAAAAGCTTGGGCTCCAGGGTGCGAAGGCCTCGTGATAAGAGACTATGTCTTTCTTCACACCCTTCACCTTTTGGAACCTTCGTTGTACTTTGGCTGAAAGATTGATGTAGCATTCAAGCTGCTTTCAACTTGACCAAACGTGTCAAAAAGTTCTGCTACGTCGTTACTTTGGTCCATTAATAGGCGAGTGGAGCTCAACAAGCTGCTCACGCTCTTCATCATGGGTGAGGTTTCATTGGCCTTGGCGGCAAAATGGCATGGCATTTGATAACTGTTAAAATAACATTATGGCATCATGGGCTATATTGGGGGCCATTAATGTTCACTCCAAGGTAAAATGTAACGTCTCTGCCTAAACAAAGTTGATTTGTCCTAAAGCATTAACATGCTACGTCATTAGGAAGTAAGAGATCAGCCTATGGACAAGTTTGCCCTTAGATTAAGTTGGTGTTTGTTTCCAAAACTATTCGATCAATGGCAACAGTTGCTAAATGATGTCTGGCTAGTTTAAAGTAAAGGAAGGACACATGGCTTGTATGCATAGAGCACAAATATTTAACTGTACAACGTGTCAACATGGAAAGAAACGTAAAACATGGCAAATGCAAGATGAAAACTTAGACGAGAAGATAAATACGAAACCCTAGCCAGTCTCAACACGTGGCAAGGTCAGATCAGATCAATCAAGGAAGCTTAACATGAACAGAAGGGTAGCATGTGCATGCTGAGACATGTGCCCTCGAGATTGGATACACATGAGGCTAATCATTCAAAACTCAACTCCAAAAGACATAATTATTGTATCAAATAATTCTCTTTAGCATCACAAACAAACTATCTGCTCTGGTTATTCTATGTAAACAGGATTTAGATGAAGCAACCACTGTTTAACTTACTTAAACAGTTATTAAAGTGTATCCAAGCTCTGGATTGAAGCTCTATGCTCTTAAAGGTTATTCATTACAAACACAGTGAAGGTAATCTGCCTATGTTCAATGTTTTTTATATACTTGATTTGATTAGGAGTAGGAGTAGCTCTAGTAGGATTGGACGTAACTTAAATAGCACTGACAATGTTCTAAAGCTTTAGGCCAAAGATCTTTGCGGATACTGTCAAGTTCGCATTGATCAATTTGAAAGAAGTCATAAGAGACATATTTCTCCAAAAGTCAGACCATTTAATTACTTGGTAATTGTGTGTACATGTGACGCTTGCACACCATATGACTCGTAAACTTTCTAAAGGCACGTGCGAGAACGTTTTACAAGCAAATATTGTGCATCCGAGGTTCTTATGTTACAAATCCTTGTTTGGGAATATCCTGCAAGCCTTAGTTACTATGTACGAGTGGTCATTTAGAGCTTTAGCTATCACTTACTAGGCTATTATTTTGTAGGTTCTCACTAGATACAGCGCTTTCAAATACTTTCTGAACTTTGGATTTTTGCTCTCCTTAGCCACTATGACTACTTTCCAAGTAATTTCATGAGTCATGGTATCCATTGGGAATTAATAAACTCTGGCAACTTCAGTAGCGTTTGAAACCATTTATTTTTTCAGTTTTTTGTCCAGCTTTGAAAATTGAAAAAAATATTGATGTTTGGTTCACAGTTTCCATTTTTTCTCCTTCAGTTTTATAAACCAGTTTTCTATTTTGGGTTGTTTTTTAAAACTCCATTTTCGAGTTTTCGATTTTCAGTTTTGATTTTTTATTTTAGATCCCACCTTCAAGCTTCACTAGAAGCAATTTGGAACCCATTTTTTTTTTGTCATTTTATCACTCCCGTTAGTTATCCCCCATCCCCAACCACCACCACACAACAAAGCTGTCGCCACCTATTGCCAACGCACCGCCGTCGACAACCCTGAGATCGAGACCAGCGTTGCCACCCCACAACCATCGCCACTCAACGTAGATCTGCTCCGTCGTTGCACTGTCGCAGATATGCTCCACCCAACACAAATTTGCCCCACCCAATGCCACTAGGCGTCGCAACTCACCTGCCCAACCATCGCCATTGCACCAGACATCAAGACCAACGCCATCGACTCCAAGGCGGTGATGAATGACCACACCATGGAGTCCACGATCGAGAAGCCCAGGTCCATCCATTATCGAAAAGTCTGATTGGGTTTAAATATAGTTTAATTGTTGATAGTGAAGGTGTGATTTGGTCGGGGGGGGTGCGATTTTGGTGGTGGTGGTGATTAGCGATTGTGCGATTTTGGTTGTGGGGTTGACTGGCTGTGGTGCGATTTTGGTGGTGGTGTTGACTGGCGGTAGTGCGATTTTTGTGGTGGTGTTGACTAGCGGTGGTGTGATTTTGGTGGTGGTGCTTGGCTGGAGGTTCTGTTGGAGAAGAAGATAATTTAAAGAGAAATGAAAAGAAAGTAGAAAGTAAACAAAAAAAAAAAAAGCATTTACCAAATATCTATCTGTTTTTTCTAAAAAAAAATAAAAAACCACAACTAATTTTGATTTTAATTTTAAAAAAATCAAAACTAAAATTACAACTTTGTCAAACAGACGCTTCATTATTTCATCAGACTATTCTCTCTTGGTTAGATTCATTGTCTGCCTCTCTCGTTCGAGGCCACTCTGCAAAGTGTGATGCTTTATTTTTGTGGTGGTTAGGAATGGCTAGTTTTTGTGGGGGTGTGGCGAGTTGCCTGGCTGAATATTTTCCAGCATTTAATACTTCATACATGGTTACCTGCCAATACAGTCTTGCATCCCAATTTTAAAGCCATGATGACAGTATAAAGGCCATCCGGCCAGTAAAAGAAAAAGGAAAAGTATATAAAGGCCGTAAAGTAAAGTAAAGTAGCACCACCAGCAGTTTGGTCTTTGAATATAAAAGTAAATTTTCCTTTGTACAAAAGCAGCTACATACGCAAAAAGAAGGCGGCCTAGAGACATGGTTTTTGCCCATACACCCTTAAACAACAGAATTGTCCCAATCTTGTGAAGATTCAAAACAAGATTTGATTGTTGAAACAACAAACTTGAGTTAGCAATGGTCAGTAAAGCTGGTGTCGCCTGTCATGCAACCATCTCCACCTGCAAAAGTTGCAAGCATACATGTCATTTCTTCAATTCTCACCAGGCTTCATCTTTGGCAGGGTAGATATTTTTTTGTTTATTGTTGGTTTCCGAGGTAGATTAAGAGATAATCATGTGTACTATGGTTGGCGATGAATGATGTGCAGAACATTCAAAATTGTGCATGCCTACCACCATACAACATAAATAAATACCATGTAAATTGAACAAATATTCTTGCTTTGGCGGGTCAGCCTTTATGACGTGGCTGTTTTACTCATTAGAATTTAGGAATAGGCATTAGTACGAGGATATTCTTGCAGTAGGGTGTTGCACCGAAAAGCTTGGTTATGTTTCGCCGATGATAAAAATATTTCTAGCAGCAACTCCCGTTGATGACAAAAATATTTCTAGCAGCAACTTAGAACCACTAAAACTATAGCAGTAGAGTGATTTTACATCAAATTAAAGTTTACAAATCTTGAAGGAGACCCGACGATTTAGATTATGGCTTTGAGGAGGAATTAATCAGTAGCACCCGTATAGTTGGTGCTCAAGGTCTATATAATTCTGTTGCTACAAGTTAATTCTTAGCTTATTTTGTCATTATATGCCTCTTTGGCGACCAACTGTAGGTGTTGTACCCAAAAGTGCAGCTATGTGTCGCTAAAAATGATGACAAAATATTTCTACCAGCAAAGGATCCGAAACTATAGCACTAAAGGGACCTTACACCAGAGGATCCGAATATCGATGGGACAGAGTGACAATGTAGGTTATAGTGTTGAAGAGCAATATAGTTCAGTAGCACCCATATAGTTGGTCGCTCAAGGTCTATATAGCCTCAGATTTTCGTTGCAATAGTAGTTCTTAGCTTTTTTGTCATGATATGCCTCTTTAGCGACCAACTGTAGGATTGCAGTTAAACCCCAACTGCTGGGGATTTAGATGTTTTTCTCCTTATCCTCTCATTCATGGAGAATTGGGATGCAAGTGCCCCCTTGAGAAAGAAACTAAAATTGATGACAAGTTCAAGCATAGTTAACTTACCAGTAAAAATCCCATCTAGGCCGGACTTTGGACATCCGGTTCTCGCCGTAGGGGTAGTCCGTCTCTGCCCGTTTGGTGTTCTGGAAAGCACAGCATCCAATTGAATAGATGCCAATCAGAACTAAAATCATGACGATGTTGAGGACAGAGAGCTTGTGCCAATCCCTTCTCACGTCTTCGAGCACTCCGGCTTTGCACGAATCGCACTCGTAGCAGAGCACGTCCGGAGCGTTATTCCACCTGTAGCAATCCGCGTCTTGGGCCATCATCGACGCACCGTAGTTGCATGATGTTGGTGGCTTACAGCAACCGGACTGCATGAGTATCACTACTTTGGATCATATAAACTTTTTGCACTAACATGTGTACGTAGTTTCAATGACAAGCAAACTATATGGGCTAATTATTTGCTCAATATGTATATCCCTTGGTGACAATTTGAAGATAAGAGCGCTGAATGAAAAAGGAAAGCAACAAGAATGAAACTATCACCTGTATTGGAGACATGTCTTTGGTTAGATAATCCAAAGGTGTCCACAAAAGAATCTGACCACAAGTCTTCGACCCCAAAATGCAACTCCTGATAGTCATCCAATAATGAGGATCCTTAATTCTCTTCCTCAGCCAGGGTGAGTAGTTCTCCAGATGGTACTCTCTATAAGCTCTGCCAGGAACTTCCACACCGCCACCGTGGCTGGTGACCACAAAGCCGAATAAAGTTAACGCTAGTAAAGTCCCTATGAGAAACAACATGACCACCAAGTACACCCAAAGAGCCCATGCGACGTTAAAACATGCACCGATGAAGCCGGCAAGTGAGATGATGAGCACAACAAAGCCCACCACTAGAAGTGGTGTTTGAAGGAAGCTCTCACAGGTGGTGCTGCTCCTTGCCATCCATAGACCGCCGCCGATGATCGGTATAGATGCTAGGAGTGTGAAAAGGTTCAAGAAACCTATTACTGTGTTACTAAACCTGTACATCTTCGTATTCTATCTCTCTCTCCCTCTCTTTGTGCTTCTTTAACTTTAATTTGTTTGTGTGGTCCGTTTCAGCCTCTCTTTTAGTAGGAGAATATGGTGCTTTCTTCTGTATGCTGCTGCTAAAAAGGTTGAGAAATTCTAATATTTGTAGCAACTTTTGCTTGAATGCTCTTTACATGGAACTTTATTAGCAACTACTGACAATGACTAAATTGCACTTCTTAGCCATTAAGTAACTCTTGCAAAGTAAACTTGTAAAATGGCTTATGTAACCTTTGAGCAGACCAATGTGTATAAAGTAGGTCTGCTACCATGCTTCTTGTGTATAAAAATCTGGCTCTTATAAAATCACTAGAAATATAAGAAGACCTATGTGTAGCTTTGAATACTTTTGGTTTCTTTTGTCAAAATCTTGGGGATACCCTTGTTAATTTTGCTACAGTGGCCGGGACAAAGGATAGTTATCTTGTGAAGTTGAGCTAACTCCAAAAGCCCTTTCCTTGGTAATAGTTGCAGGTTGCAGGTTGCAGTTGGCGTGCATGAAGTTATGCTACAAACTCATTAGTGACACTTATTTTTACCACTCGAATTTCAGATCCACAGATTCGGTGGACCTCACTCTAAGAGGACTTGAGCATTGTCCCGACAAGAAGCTCTTAAAAATGTTCTCACAAATTCAAAGGAACAAACTTTGGTTCGTACCCGGGTTGTAGGAATCTTCCTCTAACCCCGTGTATAGTGGTAATTACTAGTCACTAAATATTTTTAGTGGTTTTTCTTCTAACACTTTTAGCGACAATTATTAGCAGCACTTTTTTAGCGTCACTAAATAAAAGTCACTATAAACATTTAGAGACGATCGATTGTCGCTATATAGGGTGTATGAGGAAGATTCCTCCAACCGAGGTAGCAGCCCAATTTTTTCCAATTCAAAGAGCCTTTAGGGGCGTACGTTGCGCTCTACTTACCAACCCTACGTCAAGCATCAATTTCTTATTATTACACCATTTCCCGTAGCCTATTGGAGCTTCACCAACTCAAACTAACATTTCTCGTACTTTAAGAACACAGAAAGGAGAAAACACAAAAAAATTCAAGGTGTACACAGTACATCCTTATCCCTGTCACCTAAACAAACCATGAGGAGGAAGGAAAGGAGAGAGGTACTAGTTCAAAATGCAGTGCCCTAAAACAAGCAAAGAATACGGGTAGTTTGGTAAAATCAACGAAAGATCCGCCTTTGGGCGTGGAGCCCATTTTCCTTCTGTTTGAAGCATGATCAGAACAAGAATTAGGTTATCTTTGAGTGGTGATGGAAGTCATGGAATAAAAGGATGTTCTTATCTTCTCTTGGGGTTTTGTTTATTGAGACTTGCTTGATTCTCTTCCTGGCTCCAATAGATAAGTTTTCTTAGTGGGAAATTTGGCAATCACCTAGCAAGTTGTTAAATTCGCTAAATTATGCAAGTGGGAAATCGGTCATCACCTTGGTATGACCAGCTCAATACAAAGTTCTGGATCCTTTACTAAAAGAATCACTCGCAAGTTGCAAATTTGATCATACATTTAGGTTGTGTTTGGCGTGCAGGATATAATTGCTTCGGATAAGGTAAAAATAATCATATATGGCCTTTGGCCGTGTAATTAAGGGGCATATAACTAATCCGTTGAACTGCTTTTATGCCACCAGAGTGCAATAATTCTATTGGGGGGGGGGGGGGGGTTTATCCCAACTACTCGGGATAAAAAACCGACAGGTGGAGGACAAAGAGAGCACCACACCACCCACCGCCTGCAGCACCCGCCAGCGCAGCACCCATTGCTGTCGTCCTTCTTCGCCACATGTCATAGTTTTTCGAGTGCCTCATGTCTATACCCCAATCATTTTAGGGCGCATACTAAGGACCGTTGGGTTTCTGTAGTTTTTTAGGACGAGAGATAAGGATCAAAAAGCAGAGAAAGGATCTTACGGCGGAGAACGGTACTATATCACTACCAAAAAAAATGGGCTTTAGCGACTGCCAAAAGAGGTCGCTAAAGGAAGAAATGCGGTCGCTAAAACAGTCGCTAGAGGTCAGGTCGCTAAACTTTAGCGACCACATTCAATTCTCGGTTGCTAAATTTAGTGACCGCGTTGACCAAATTTAGCGACTACCAACGCGGTCGCTAAATGTTTTTTAAATTTAAATTGGTTTCTTATTTAGCGACCATTTTTTCTAATTTAGCGACCGATATTGGGATCGCTAAAAACTTTTTTTTATTTAAAAATGTTTTAGTTAGCGACCGCATTTTCTAATTTAGCGATTGCCATTGCGGTCGCTATTTTTTTTAATTTAAAATGTTTAATTTAGTGACCACATTATCCAGTTTAGCGACCACGATGTGCGGTCGTTAAACCTGGGTTATGCTTTAAAAAATTGGGTCCGTTTTGACCTTCTGTCCAAAACCAATTCAACAACCTGTCCTCCATTCATTCAAAAATCAAATCAACAGCATGTCATGCATTCATTCAAAACTAATTCAACAACATGTCCTGCATTCATTCAAAAACCAAAACCTGTCCCGCATTCATTCAAAAATCAATTCAACAACATGTCTTGCATTCATTCAAACAACCTGTTCAAAACCAAAATTCAACGGCCTCTATTTTTTATGGATCTACAGAAATTCCATCCTTTGTCACTACGGTGACCTAGAAAAGAAACTTGCTCTAGCCAAAATTCACACTTCTTGAATTTTGCATAAAGCTTCTGATCTCTTAGTATCTGCAGAACTTGTGTCAAATGTTGCTCATGTTCTTCCCGACTTCTTGAATAAATAAGGATATCATCAATAAAAATGATCACGAACTGATCAAGGAATCGTTTGAACACTCTGTTCATCATATCCATAAACGCGGCAGGGGCATTAGTTAAACCAAATGGCATAACAAGAAACTCATAATGTCCATACCTCATTCTAAAAGCCGTTTTGGGGATATCATCTTTCTTGACCTTTAATTGGTGGTAACCAGATTTCAAATCAATCTTCGAAAAGAATTGGGCTCCCTGCAACTGATCAAACAAGTCATATATCCTTGGTAAAGGATACTTATTCCTCACAGTGATGCGATTTAACTCCCTGTAATCAATACACATTCTCATAGACCCATCCTTCTTCTTAACAAATAACACAGGTGCACCCTAAGGAGAAACACTTGGACGAATAAAACCCATATCTAACAAATCTTGAAGCTGAACCTTAAGCTCTTTTAGCTCCGCTGGAGCCATACGATACGGGGCCTTAGAAATAGGAGTTGCTCCTGGAATAAGATCGACAGAGAATTCTATCTCTCTATCTGGAGGAATCCCTGGGAGATCTTCTGGGAAAACATCTGCAAAATCCTTCACAACCGAAATACTATTTAAATCCCTACTAGACGAACGTGTATCATAAACATGGGCTAAGAACCCCATGCAACCCTTCTAGCTGTTAATGCTGATATAGTGCAAGGAGGTGCAACAGGTCTAGAACACTGACCTACTAACTCCGGCAGACTGGGAATGCAAAACACTACTTGTTTCAAGTAGCAATCAACTCTGGCATGATAGGCAGCCAACCAGTCCATGCCCAAAATCACATCAAAATCATGCATCTCTAATGGTATAAGGTCTGCAGGTAGATCCCTATCACCAACTCTCACATTACAAGATCTATAAACTGAGGAGGCATCAAAAGAAACTCCAACTGGAGTACTAACAGAAATCCCACTACCTAGGGATTGTAACTCAATACCAAGCTGATGAGCAAAGGATGTAGAGACATACGAAAACGTGGAACCAGGGTCAATTAAACAATAGGCTCTAGATGAACATATGCAAAATGTACCTGTCACTACATCGTTAGATGCAGTGGCATCCTTCTCTGTCAAGGCATAAGCTCGAGCCCGAGTAGTTGCCACCTGATTAGATCTCGGCAACCGGTTCTGCTGACCCCTACCCTGAATAAACTGGGGCTTGAGCGGCTGAGGGCAATCCCGGATCCTGTGTCCTTGCTGCTGGTAGTTAAAGCATGCACCACTCTCCCAATAACAAACACCACTATGGTTCTTCCCACAAGTTTTGCAAACTACTGTTGGCTTTTGAGTATTCTGAGCAGGTTCCTTGATAGCCAAATTTTTGTTCCTCCTCTTAGGTTGCTGAACCACATCCTTGTCCATTGAGCTACTTTCTTCTCTTCCTCTTTTCTGCCTTTGATCCCTGTAATACTTGCGCCCGACCTCGACATCTTTCTCTACTCTCTGAGCCTTATCCAGGACCTGACCATACGTGTCTAGAGTCACAGCTGTCAAGAACTTTCGGATGCCATATTTTAGTCCATTCTTCAACCTTGTTGCACGTCTCTCCTCAGTATCTATAACATGTGTTGCAAACCTCGACAACCTGGCAAATCTGGCCTCATAATCCTTGACTGTTTCATCCTCTCCTTGTTCCAGTTTCAAAAACTCCTCTACCATATCATCCTTCACATTTCTAGGGAAATATTTGTCAAGAAATATCTCCTGGAAACGATCCCAAGTTAATGCCTGCTCCTCCTCTGCAGTTAGAGTTCTCTCGACCATCTTCCACCACTGGTCAGCCTCGTTCTCCAATTGGTACACCGCGAGGTCCACTTTTTGACGATCGGTGATGTTCAGAAGCTTAAACCTCTTCTCTAACTTGCTCAGCCAGGCTTCCGCATCCTCTGGCTTATCCGCCTTAACAAACGTGGGACAGTTCAAACGGTTGAATGCCTTGATGGTATCGGCAGTCAAGGGAGTAGGAAAGGCTTCTGCTTCCACGTTGACCCCAGTGACATCATTACCCCTACGACCTTCTCTAGTACCACCTCTAGTACCCCATCTAGCTGCACGCGGCGGCATAGCTCCTGAGATAGCGAAAAACTTATAAGATCACAACTTATTGTGTAAACGCTCCAAACAGAAGTAATACTAAAACTAGACTACTCAGAACTATATCTCAAACATCATAAAATTTATTTCAAATCATTGAAATCTTAAGTCTAAAGAGTCTACAGAATCTTAAACCTATGCTCTGATACCAAATCTGTCACGCCCCCGATCCGGAGGCGGACCTACACATACTATTTCAAAATATTCCTGCTTACCAGAAATATAATACCCAAAGAATTTTACCAATAACATAGCCTCAAAATGATAATCAGAGCTCCAAATGTATCCCAAATCAAAAGCATTTGTATTTATCCTCAAAGTCTAATAAATGCAGCGGAAATCTAATAACAATAGTCACTTCCCAAACATTGGGGTTACCAAAAGCTACTTAATCAAACTATTACAAGTTCTCGTTTTCAAGTCACTAAAAAGAGTCTACAATTAAAGAATAATTCTGACTCATGCTTATAGATAACTCCTCTACTGATGTCTCAGCTTAAATACCTGAAATGGGAGGAGAAAGAGGGGGTGAGCACAAAGCCCAGTAAAGATCACACGCACACACCCACAGAGTACAACGCAGGTATCCAATAATATGTAGCTGAGTCAAAACGAAACATATGAAAACAAGGTGCAAAGACGATAGTAAATCTTGGCACGACAAATCTCATTACGGGATATTAACCCATCAAAGGTCGAATCAAAGTCAAAAGGTCATAATCAAATAATTGAACTAATAATCAAAACAATACAATCACGTAACACGTCACTGTAAAGCACGTTAACCTAAGCACGCGGAGGTTCTAAGTCAAAGTTGCATACCGGTAGCAATTGTCATATCATGTCATGACATCACGTTAACCTAAGCACGTGAAGGTTCTAACATTAGTTCAATTCGAAAGGCCGAACGGACATCAAAATATCTCACGAGTATACTAGTCGCAAAAGTATCAAAACTTTGAATTTCAAAAAGGATAGCTCAACGATTTCTGAAAATACTCAATATTATAATCAAATCGAAGAGGACGAAATAACGACTTCAAAGGAAGTTGAATCGCTTGAATCTGAGTTCGGATGATCATAAAAATTTGAAATAACGAAACATGGGCCAAAAAGATTTACCAAAGTATGTTGCACCACAAAACAAATGACATGTGGCGCCACACCAAGAGCATTGCACGCCCAAATTGGGCTGAAAGTTATTGCCATCCACCAGTCACATTCTAACACATGGACAGGCATGAAAGTGACTTGGGTTGAAATAATTTGACATAATACAGTACATTTGTGAAGCTGCAGAACAATTAATCGTTCCAGCACCGTGAACGACGAAAATAATCAGAAGGAACACAATTAAACTGTGCGCGGGTACCAAGACAGTGAAACAAAAGTACACAGCATTGCAAATAAAACTGCAGCTTTAACGTGTTGACAGGATAAATAGTAATTTTTTTCCAATCGAGCAGTAACCAATTGTTGGTATCGACCTAAAAATTATTAATACATGAGCACATATGAGTACGAATAATCAAAGGGTATCAATTTTATAGAAGCAGATATAGTACATGTAACCCTTACCTCAAATCTATATAATAGTCTTCACCAAATTGCGATCGCTTCCGAAAATCACAAAACCTAAATATTATAATTAACCCACTTACGTTAAAATCTTAACAACCACAATTCTAATATCATCTAATTCATCCTTATAATCAAAAGTGGGTTCAAGAATCTTACCAATTGCGCACAAAAGATTGCAATCCTCCAAAACCCTAGTTTTCTCCTTCTTCTATTTCTCTGTAACCAAAACTGAATATATCGTAAACAGACTTGGCTAGCCCTTAAAAGTCTCTAAGTTTGATAAATAATTAAAAGACCCCTAAATATTCATTACTTATTCTAAAATACCCCAAAAATAATTAAATTTGCAAAGATACTCTAAATATAACAATAATTAAATTACTAGTTATTTTGGGGTCTTACATCCTCCCCTACTTATAAAATTTTCGTCCTCGAAATTTTCGTACCTCAAGTTATCGAACAAGAATGGATACTTCTTTCTCATCAATTCCTCGAGTTCCCACGTCGCCTCCTCCACAGCATGGTTCCTCCAAAGCACTTTTACCAAAGGTATAGCCTTGGTAATCAAAATCTGATCTCGTTTGCCTAAAATCTCGACAGCCTGCTCATCCACTGATAGGTCCTCACGAATAAGTGAAGGCTCGTACTCCACAACATGGGATGGGTCGTGCACGTACTTCCTCAAAACAGACACATGAAAAATATTATGCACACGAGACATATCCGGGGGCAAGGCAACACGATAAGCAACAGGGCCAACTCTATCCAAAACCTCAAAAGGTCCAACATATCTAGGACTCAACTTTCCCTTTCTTCCAAACCTCATCAAGCCCTTCCATGGTGTAACTCGCAAAAAGACATGATCACCAATCTCGAACTCTAAATCCCGATGACGATTGTCGGCGTAGCTTCTCTGGCGACTCTGCGCTACACGCATACGATCTCTAATTAATTTTATCTTGTCCGAAGTATCTTGAACAACCTCGGGTCCCAATAAGCTTCGCTCACCAACCTCATACCAACATGTAGGTGATCGACATCTACGCCCATATAAAGCCTCGAACGGAGCCATCTCAATACTTGCCTGATAACTATTGTTAAAGGCAAATTCAATCAAAGGCAAATGCGCATCCCAATTACCTTGAAGATCTAACGAACAAGCACGTAACATATCCTCCATGGTCTGAATAGTACGCTCAGACTGACCATCTGTCTGTGGATGAAAAGCCGTACTGAAATCCAGACGAGTGCCTAAAGCCTTGTGCAGACTAGTCCAGAAACGAGATGTGAAATGTGGGTCTCTGTCAGATACAATAGATATTGGCACCCCGTGTAGCCTAATTATCTCCTGAGTATATAGCTTAGCCAACCTCTCAGTAGTATAGTTGGCACAAATAGCAATGAAATGTGCGGATTTGGTCAAACGGTCAACAATAACCCAAACTGCATCATGCTTACACGAGGTCCTCGGTAAGCCAACTACAAAGTCCATGGTCACATGTTCCCACTTCCACTGGGGAACCTCTAGTGACTGTAACTTACCTGCAGGTCACTGATGCTCGGCCTTAACCCGCTGGCAAACCATACACCTCGATACGAAATCTGCAATCTCCCTCTTCATACCACTCCACCAAAAGTTCTCACGAAGATCTCTATACATCTTAGTACTACCAGGATGTACAACAAAACCTGAATCGTGAGCTGACTTCAATAATTTTGCCCTCAATTCTGAAACTGCTGGGACACATAACCTTGATCCCATCCTTAAAGTACCATCATCCTCAAGATGAAATTCAGGTCGTTTGCCAACCTTCACATCCTCTACAATACCAACCAAGTATGGGTCACTCATCTGAGAAGACTTGATTCTCCCAATAATAGAAGGTTCAACCTGCAAATATGCCAACTGTCCATCTGAACCACCAATTCGGATCTCTAACTCCAAACTCTCTAACTTTGCTAACAACTGCGGCTGATGAGTAATCAAAGCTGCTAAGTTACCCGAACTCTTTCTACTTAATGCGTCAGCCACTACATTAGCCTTACCCGGATGATAATGGATCTTGAAATCATAATCGTTCAGTAACTCGAGCCAACGACTGCCTCATATTCAACTTCTTCTGTGTGAACAGATATTTAAGGCTCTTGTGATCAGTATAGATCTCACATGTCTCACCATAAAGGTAATGCCTCCAAATCTTAAGTGCAAACACAACTGCGGCAAGCTCTAAGTCATGAGTAGGGTAGTTCCTTTCATAATTTTTCAACTGGCGTGAAACATATGCAATAACCTTTCCATGTTGCATAAGAACACAACCTAACCCTTTCAAAGAGGCATCATTATAAATAACCAATCCACCTGAACCAAAAGGTAGTGCGAGAACTGGTGCTGAAACCAACCGGTTCTTCAATTCCTGAAAACTTTTCTCACAAGCCTCTGACCAAACAAACTTAACTCCTTTCTGAGTCAACTGAGTCAAAGGGCTAGCAATGCTTGAAAATCCCTCAACAAAATGACGATAATACCCAGCTAGTCCCAGAAAGCTACGAACCTCCGTCACAGAAGTCGGTTTACTCCAATTCACCACGGCCTCTATTTTCGATGGATCTACATAAATTCCATCCTTTGTCACTACGTGACCTAGAAAAGAAACTTGCTCTAGCCAAAATTCACACTTCTTGAATTTTGCATAAAGCTTCTGATCTCTTAGTATCTGCAGAACTTGTCTCAAATGTTGCTCATGTTCTTCCCGACTTCTTGAATAAATAAGGATATCATCAATAAAAATGATCACGAACTGATCAAGGAATCGTTTGAACACTCTGTTCATCATATCCATAAACGCGGCAGGGGCAGTAGTTAAACCAAATGGCATAACAAGAAACTCATAATGTCCATACCTCGTTCTAAAAGCCGTTTTGGGAATATCATCTTTCTTGACCTTTAATGGTGGTAACCAAATCTCAAATCAATCTTCGAAAAGAATTGGGCTCCCTGCAACTGATCAAACAAGTCATCTATCCTTGGTAAAGGATACTTATTCCTCACAGTGATGCGATTTAACTCCCTATAATCAATACACATTCTCATAGACCCATCCTTCTTCTTAACAAATAACACAGGTGCACCCCAAGGAGAAACACTTGGACGAATATAAGAATGTAAGCTCCTCAAGAATGTAAGCCTCTGCAATTGAACCTTCAATGCGTGCTTTGTTACACATATACCTATATAAGAAAGAAGTCATTTTCAGTAAACAACGCATGTGTGCAAGTATGAAATACAGTTTAAAGATGGATGAGTGACATCACCTCCCAAATGGATACATCCACCAATAGTCCACCCACTCTAGCCTCATATGCTAAGTGAATGGTCAAATGTTCCATCGAATCAAAGAATGACGGGGGAAAGATTTTCTCTAGTTTGCACATTGTCTCAACAATGTTTTTCTCAAGAATCTTAACATCACTCTCTCGGAGCACCTTTGAGCACAAATCGCAGAAGAAATGGCTAAGTTCAGTCAATGCTTCATTTACTGGCTTTGGCAAGAGGTCACGAAAAATAATTGGCATAAATATTTTCATGAATACATGACAATCGTGAATCTTTAAACCATAAAACTTACAATCAGTAAGGTTGCAACAACGTGATATATTAAATGCATAGCCATCTGGCAGCTTGAAGTGTTCCACCCACTCACACACTTGTTGAATCTGTTTTTTATCCAATGTATATATTGCTTTGGGCAACATCATCTTACCATTAACCATTCATGGATGCAATTCACACTGTATACCAATCATCTGCATATCTTTTCATGATTTTAGGTGGTCTTTTGATTTGCCCTTGACATTCATGACTGTATTAAACACATTTTCAAAAATATTTTTCTTAGTGTGTATAACATCAAGATTGTTGCAGAGGAGGAGGGTCAGCCAATAATGCAGCTCCTAAAAGATGCACATTTTCTTCCAGTTGTGTGTTTTTTCAAAGCCATGAAGTTTTAGACTAGCAGCACATTTTTCAAAAGGTACCGCATCCATGTCAAGGTCCTTTATGCACCTATACACTTCATCCCCAGATAATCTGTCACGTGTTTCAAAATGACGTTCCACAGTTTTGTCACACTTATCTTTTTATTTTCGAAATGGATGATTAGGCAGTAAGAATTATCTGTGACACCCCCCAAAAAGAAGCCTTTCCCCCGTGCTTTAAGGTGAAAGCCTTACTCACTTCCATACAATAAGGACATGCTAACCTACCATGTGTATGCCACCCACACAACATACCGTATGCAGGAAAGTCATTGATAGTCCACATGACTGCTGCCCTCAAGCTGAAGTTCTGTTTAAGAGATGCATCAAATGCTGGGGCTCCAACTTTCCACAGAATTCTTAACTCATCGATCAACGGCCGCAAGTACACGTCTATATTTCTACCCAGGCTCGTACGTCCAGGAACGAGTAATGATAAAAACATGAATGGTTTCTTCATGCACATATCTGGAGGAAGGTTATACGGGACAACAATCAGAGAACAAGTATAATAAGGTGTGCTAGAGTGCCCAAAAAGATTAAAACCATCAGTAGCGAGGTCAAGTCGCATATTTCAAACCTTTGCAGCAAAAGATGGGTGTCTACTATCAAATTCCTTCCATGCCTCTCCATCAGCAGGGTGCCTTAATAAACCGGGAACTTTGTTGAGGACGTTTATGTATTCATTTGTTTTAGAAGAGTAATACAACATTTGAAGCCTTAGTGTCAGTGAAAAGTATCGCAATATCTTCCATGCTATCTTTATTTTCTTCCCACTGGTTGGTTTATACCTTGCGTGGCCACAAACCGGACACTCATTCAAGTTATTGCTCTCCTTCCAGAATAAGACACAATTATTATTACATGCATCTATCTTCTCGTACCCCGAACTAAGTTTCATCATCATTTTCTTAGCACTATAGTACGTATCAGGCAACTTCTTATCCTCTGGCAACATATCTTTATTAAGCTTCAGAAAAGCATCAAAACCTCTATCACTTAGACCATACCCAGACTTTAAGTGTAGCATCCTTGTTACAGTAGATAACTTGGTGTGCTTTGTACTTCCTTTCAATATTGGCTCTTCAGAGTCTTTTAACAATTTATAGAACTTCTCAGCACTCGGGTTTGGCTCTTCTTCCACATTAGGATTACCATCATTAAAAAAGTTATCCCAGTCAATCCCACTAGGCCCAGCTTCCATTATCATATATTGATATTGAGAAAATCTCGGATCTCTAGGACTATCTTGTCTAACCTCAGCAGGCACCTCAGCCGGCACCCTCAGAATTGGTTCCCCGTGTTGAGTCCAATTCGTATAATTACTCATAAAACCTCTATGGAAGAGATCATAAGTTACATCGTCAGGCAATTTCCAACTTAACAATTGGTAATCATTGCACGAACATTTAATCATGTCGTCATCCACAAAGTCTCGTTGATTCAAAGCGAAGAGAATAAATCCTTTCACTCCCTGTCTAAACTCTTTCGATACCCCAATCCCACTTGGAGCAATCCTCCATTCATCCAACTTCTATCCACTGACATGATATATCTTTTACTACCAAGTGAACCTACAAAGAATTGAAAAAAATTCACATAGAGTGACACTCACCCTTAATAGAGTTTTGCTATGATTGCTTATGCAGCATACAAGGTTAAGGCATAACCATTCCTAAAGAGGGAGTCCACAATCTTGTTCCTAAATTTGTTTTCTCAAATGAATGTAACTTGTTATACTACAAGTGCTTCAAGGCCACCTATCACTACTTGGAGTGCATGACAGGTCTAGAGATGTGTGTATGTTGCTAAGATAAGTGTATGTTGCTAAGATATAACTTGCTAAGATGTGTATATGTTGCATACGAGACAACATTTTTCATGCATTATATCCTATTCTTACCCTACCAGCAAATTTTTTTTGATCAAGTCATTTGTCTCACAGTAAAGTTGTACGAGAATCATCAGGAGCTTTGATTTTTGTTTCACAGTCATGCTTTGGACACAATTCTCGTGAAAGCTTTCATTTTTATTTAATTTGGACATGATTCGGTATTAGCACAAATATGAAATAAATAACTTGTACCCCTTCTGGTTGGGCTAACTCTATTCAACTATTACATCACGTATTATACCTATCATGTTCACTCATTGCACCATGACAAGTATATCTAGACACAACATTTAACACTACAAATCTGATCTTTTGTAGATATAATTACATGTACTTGTTAGACTTGAAAATTCAATTGATAAATATATATTTTGATGTTTTTAGATTCTTCAGATGGAACGGGCTTTGACAATGTATGAGCATGATCCAGATGTCAAGCTTGTCATTTTGAAGGTAAGGTGTTACAAAAGGCTATTGTTTGGATAGATTGCAATTTGGGTAGACTGCACTCACACACTTTCACATTTTCATATGTTACGTATCTTTATACTTGCACATTCATCGGTGAATTTATAAGATAACGATATTTTTAGTGTAAAATGACTTAATTACTCTTAATTACAAAGCGAAGGAACTCTCTCTCTCTCTCCCCCCCCCCCCCAACCCCCACCACTTGAGAGAGGCACAGGTTCTGACATATGTTGTCTATAACCATACTGACATTCTTTCTCCTCATTGTACCATGATTGGAACAACCTCCAAACAGTTGGGCGACTTCCTGTTTGATCATATTTAAAACTCAAACAAGCATAATACTTGGAATGTAAACATACACAAGTGTAATAAACCAAATTGAATCAAGATTGAACAAATAGACATGCCAAATATATTTTTTCAATGAGTGAAACTTAAGATTGTGAGGCTTACAGAGTACTTTTTTCATCTAATCCAACAGAAAAAACTAACGTTAAGTTAAAGATCATAAAGAAACAACAGTTCTTGAAGAGCACCAAATTATGAAGGAAATCACATCATGTCGATATCTCTCCAATCTAAAGAAAAAATTTCATTATGCTAATACCGAATGATGTCCAAGTTAAGTCAATATCGTACCTCCACGCATTTACATTACATACTTCACCTATTGAGCATTACCAACAAGCAAAGCTGCCTAATTACATCAAGTAAAGGCCAAAGATCAAACCATTCCAGAGCAATCACAATTGTGACAACATTCCAAAAAGAAAAATAAAACTACACTAAAATTGATGTAACATACCAGGCGCCAGAGATGGTAATCGATAGTGTAAACGGTGGCATTGGCGGTGGCATAGTGCACGGGCTTGGCGGTGGTAGGGCCAACAACAGTGGCAGCGTGGGCTTCGTAGAGAGGTGGGCTTGCCGGCGGCCTGTCTGTGCCAGGTCTGGCAACCGTGGTGCGTGGGCTTCATGGAGAGGTGCTTGTCTTCGGGTTCACGGCGAGGTGGCTTGCCGGCGTGGGCCGGTTGGCGGCGGCTGCACGGTGGTTGGGAGAGAGGGGAGGTTGCAGTTTGGGTAGGAAGAAGAAAGAGAGAAAGAGATTAGGGTTGACCGAAGGGAGGACTTTTATAGCTTGAATTTAGCGACTACGCTCGCTAAAATTAATGACCGCATTTAGCGACAACACTAGCGGTCGCTAAAAATAGTGACTGCTTCAGCGGTCGCTAAATACGGTCGCTAAAGTTAGTAACTGCTTAACGGTCACCAAAATCGGTTGTTAACTTTAATGACCCAACGTGTGGTCGCTAATAAACTGTGCCAAATTTTTTTTTTTTACCGTGCCAGATTTTGTCTATACTTAGCGACCGCGAATAGTAGCGATCACTAATGTGGTCGCTAAATTTTGCGGTCGCTAAAGACCCTGTTTCTTGTAGTGCATTAAGTAGGCTTTTCTCTTTATGTTAGTTGTCGTCTGTAACCAAAAAGCTAGACCCACTCAAGTAAGTTAGTTCCACTCCTATTTCTTAAGATATATCTGAGTAGTAACAGGGTGGTGGTTGAGGAAATTAGCGGTTGGTGGTGGTTAAGGCGATTGACAATTGGCAATTGGTGGTGGATGGGAAATTGACATTGCTATGGCAAATAGTGGCCACTGCTTAGGCGATTGGTGGTGGTGCTGTTGAAATTCTTGGATGGTGGTTGTGCAATTGATGGTGGTTGCTGTGGTGATTGTTTGTGTGCTGATATGGTGGCGTGTTGATTATGGTAGTGGTAGTGGGTTTAATATGGTGATTGCTGACGGTGGTGAAGGTTGGGCGTGGTGCGGGCAGCGATGGTGGTTTTTGGTTTTGCAATAGGTGGTTAGGCTATTGGAGGTGGGTATTGTCGACGGTGTTGCAGGTAGGCTGTTTTGGTGGTGATTGTGGCTGTTATATGTTCTGTTACAATGGTGGTTGGGATGTTCCATTGGTGGTGGTGTTGTAGGTGGGCTATTGGGGTGGGTTGTTGTATTGGTGTGATTGATGGTGTTGGTGGTGTAGTGGTGGGTTTAGGGTGGTTGTGGATTAGAATGGTGGTTTATACAAGTTGTGAAGGCGGCAAGGTAATTTTATCCGATGCTTTTTTGGTCTATAATATGGGTTTAGTTCAAATGCGGGGTGGATTTATATCTTATCTGACCTAATCTGACAGCATATGTTGTCCGAGCTTATTCGACCATATCATGTCCTATCCACCTGAATAATAATCCGCGCCAAACACAACCTTAATATCACTTTAATCCTCTAGTTAGGAGTAAATATAGGCTACTACTCAGTTTTGAGAAAATGGACACTCGTATCGAAAATATGCAAAAAGTCCACAAGATTCTCCCGATGTTAGGATTTCCATTCTAATTAACGATTTGGCTTACGCGACACTTTTGTATGGTAAAAATGTCAATACTACCCTTAACACTTTAACTCTGTTTAAAACTTTATATATGCATCTCTCTATTTCCATTTCTCTCTCTTTTCTCCCTTCTTTTATCACTGCCACCATAGCCACCATGACAAGTCCACAGCACCTCCATAGCCAACAACCAGTATGGATCAAACTACCACCACTACCCATCATGGCTACCCACATCTACCACCTTTAACCCATTTTCAAAAAAATTCTTTGACCCACTACCACCATGGTACTGAACCCACTACCAGTCACCAAACCACCAACACACCCTTTCCCCGGCCCTTTCCTCTTATCCTCTCTCTCTCTCACACATACACACGCGCGCGCGCGCACTGTCGACGTCCTCAACACCCACCACCAACAGTGTGCACACCTCGAAACATACATACACGTATATTTTAGATTTATGACATGGAGATAATGATACAATGGCAGTGGATGTTTATGCTAACAGTGGATTGATGATCCCAAAGGGAGTGGGCTGTGTTAGCGGTGAGATACGTACATAGGACCATAGTGGATCGAGGTGCTGTTAATCAGTGATGGTTGTGATTGTAGGGGTGAGATGAGGTTGTTGCGGCAGGGAGTATGTCACGGGCAACCTCTTGGCACTACCCATGATAAGCATAGCCATGCACGCCCTTCAAGCACAGCGTCCCTTCGCCTTTCCGGCATAGCGCTTGCACATATGCCAAGCAGAGTGTTTGCACATATGTCAAGCACAGTGCCCCTGCGCCCTTCCAGAACAGCGCTCATGTGCCCTTCCAGCATAGCGCTCGTGCACTCGACTACTGTACTCATGCATGTTGTTAGCCAAACATGAAGATTTGAAGATACACCCGTTCGTTTTGGCTCATTTTCGATAGAGATCATATTTGTACATATATATGTTTCAAAGTAACATCACAAGTCATTTCAAGTTGTATTTCTTAGAAAAATGGGAGTATGACTCCTTGAATATAGGTATCTTTACTATTGTCACGTAAGGTTTTGCTCCCAATGGTACTCTATGGGGTCACAAAGCTTTGTGCTAGACACCCACGTACCCGAGAATCCATTGTTTTGCTCTACTCTCCTGGCAAGCTATATTGCACATCGTGGTTGCAAACAAAGCTCTTGTAAGTTATAATGATGCCTTTTGGCCTAAGGAGAATATTTTGATTGTTTTGCCCTCATGTTGAAATGTACTCTTTACGTACTGTTGAATATAAGTTTAATGCATTGTTGCTTATGAGTCGTTGAGACCAATCGGTGGACTCTTCTTGCAAGTGGGAAGATAAATGCCATACACAGTTTTCTTATACCATCAAAAGCTACCATGTCTCAGGTGGTATCAGAGTCATGGTTGCCCAAGAGACCATGGTTTCAGCCAAATTTATGGGATAGTTTGTTCTTGAGCTATGGTCAACTCAAAAGACAGAATTGGTGCATTGGCAGCACAATTGGCTGATATGTTAAGCAGTGGCATGCATAAACCTAGCATTCTCTCTTAGCTTTCTATTTACCTAGACGCTATAGAGGAAAACTCAAAAGCTACTAAGAAAAGATGTGAGATGTCGATGATGTGGATTAGGATTACAAGTTCCACGAGCTTCAGTATCGAGTGGAGCTTCTCAGTCGCGATGTGGTTAACATGCTTGTAGGGGCATACATGCTCGATCGAGGCCTCAGGTGCCCTAGCCAAAGACCTAAGGGGAGCCTGAGATGCCAAAGAATTGGAAAACTTTCTTTTGCAATGTTAAACAATATTTTCGAGCCAACGGGGTGGACTAGGCAGAGACAAAGATTTCGGTGGCCATTATGTACTTGGTCAGAGATGCCAAGCTATGGGGGCAGAAGAAGTACACAGAGATCCAAACACGTGGGAGGCACTCAAACAAGAATTAAAGAGTCAGATATTCCTTAAGAACACTACATCACAATGCATGAAAAGCACTGTTGGAGTGCAAACATAGTGGGTCAGTTAGAAAGTACTGCCACGCCTTCTCAGCCCTAATGTTAGACATCACTGACATCTCCGCTGTCAACATACTTTTCTTCTTTATGGAAGGGTTGAAACCATGGGCTCATGCGGAGCTGAAGCCATTGTCGCTGCTGAATGTCTTTGAGATTATAATTCTGAGAGGGAACCCAAGTAAGACCACCAATGGCAAGAAGTCAGGGGGACAGGTACCAAACCAAAGTCATTGTAAGAGTAGTAGCACTTCAAATTCCTCATCCCAAGACAAGATCGGGGGTGGATTTAAAGTAAATTTTGATGCTAGCACCGGTGGAAAAGTGAAGAAACCTCCCTCCAGAGATTGATTCTTATGCCAAAGGCTGCATATGATTGCTAATGCTCTGTAGAGGCAAACGATCAATGCCCTTGTTGACAACATTGGGCATATGCAACAAAAGGAATAGTCTGGTACTCAACCGGGGCAACGACCAACCAAACATGGAAGACTATGAAAAGGAAGGGATTGTTAGGACCTTTCCTCAATAATGCAGTGCCGTGACGTTCCAAGTTGGGAACCCAGGAGGTGGCTTAATTGAAAAACCCTTGAAAGGCACGCAGCCAAGGAAAAAGGGAGACGTACAAGGGGAGTGCCTTATTTATGTGGACATCAAGGTTAATGGGAAGGCCATCCAGGCCATGGTGAATATTGGAGCTACACATAACAATATCTATAGTACGAAAGTAGAACGACTAGATTTAACTTTGGAGAAATGGTGTGGACAGGTGAAAAATATCAACTCTGCTGCCCAACTTTGGGATTCGATAACTAAGTCAACATCAATAACGGTCGGCCTGTACGAATGAAGGGACAATTTTTTAATAGTCAAGATGGACCACTTTAAGTTGATCCTCGGGTTGGAGTTCCAGCCTAATACGAAGACCATAGTGACGCCTTGCGCTAACTCTTTGGCCATGCTTGAAAGTAAACCTTATGTCATCCCGACCATATCTTCTAGGGCTAGAGAGTGTTCTCTCTCTCAGCCCTCAGTTGAAGAAAGGATTGAAATGGGATGAGAGAACCTACGTTGCTATGTCAAGGTGGGTTGAAATTGAAGAATTGTCATGACTACTGCTCAAAGAAGTTAGAGTGATAGTAAATGACTTTGAAGACGTGATGCCCAACGAGTCGAAGAAATTGCTGCCAAGAAGGGCAATGGACCATAAATTGAGTTCGTCCCAGGCACAAAACCAACCGAGCTCCCAACTCAGATGTCTCAACCGAAGCTTGCAGAACTTAGAATACAACTAATATAGTTGTTAGATACAGGTTTGATCACCCTTGCCAAGTTGCCCCATTCATAAGAAACAAGATGGTTATTTCCTAGTGTGGCTACCGAGTTTTGAAGAAGGTGACCGTGAGGAACGTGTCCTATGTCCGACATTTTTCAGATTAATAAAATTTCTAGAAAGCTTGGCTTTCCCCCTCCGGATCAATAGAAGGCATGTGCTCCCAAAAAGCTGCCTGATATTATGGATATTCTATTGGAAATGCGCGTGGTTGAGTCTAAAGAGGGTAAAAAGGATGCTGTGAGAGTGATTCTAGTTTTAAAAAAAAATTATCATATACCATTAGTCGTTGATTGCTTTAATCAGCTCAGTCAGGCTAGGGTATTTACCAAGTTGGACCTAAAGTCTGGATAGTGGCAGGGTTAGATTGCCGAAGGTGATGAAACAAGGACGACGTGCGTCACTAGATATGAACCATGATGCATATGAGTTCCTTGTCATGCCATTCAGCTTGACCAATGCCCAAGCCATTTTTTGTACCTTTAAGAATTAGGTTTTGTGAGACTAAATCAACGATTTTGTGGTGGTGTATCTCGATGATATTGTGATATATAGTTCCAACATGGAGGAGCATCTAAGAAACTTGAGGAAGGTGCTTACCTGATTGAGGAAGCATGAGTTGTATATGAAGCTATTTCCCAGACAAAGATCAAGTTTTTGGGGTCAGATTAGGATGGACCCAAGCAAAGTCGAAGTGATACAGGAGTGGCAGCCGCCAACTAACGTCTCGGGACTGAGATCATTCTAGATTTGGCCAACTACTACAGGTTATTATTCAAAGATGGCCAATTCTTTAACCGGACTAATAAATAAGAGAAAATTTTGGGAATGGCCCGCGGAATGTTAGGCGTCCTTCACTGCTATGAAAAATGCTATACCAGAAGATCTAGTACTCTCATTGTTATACGTGTCCAAGTCTTTCAAAGTTGATACTTATGCTTCTAACTTTGCACTTCGACAAGTCATAATGCAAGAACATCACCCTTTTACTTACGAGAGTATGAAGCTCAGTGATGCAGAAAGTCACTACACCACCCATGAGAAATAGATACTAGTGATCGTGCATTGACTTAGAGTTTAGAGACACTACCTACTTGGCTCTAACTTCATGGAGAAGATAGACAACACTGCAGTGAGACACTTTTGAAACTAGTCCAAGCTCAGCTCTAAACATGCCAATTGGAAGGAACTTTTAGTAGAATTCAACTCCATGCTCAAGTACAAGTCAGGCTCAACCAACAGTACCGCAGACGCTCTCAGTATGAGGGCTGAGCTTAACCAATTAGCTTTGATGGCCATAGTTCAATTATTAGAGCTAATAGTCATGTTGCTATCAATATTTGGCAAAAGATCAAGAAGGCCCTCACCAAGGACCCTGTAGCTCAACAATTGCTAAACCTCATCAAGAGTGGGAAAGCTCAACAGTTTTGGTAAAATGACAGCTTACTAATGACCAAAGGAAGACATATATATGTTCTCAGAGGTACTAATTTGAAACGGACCTTGATCCGGGAATGCCATGACACCCATCGAATAGTCCACACTCGAGGGAGAAGACGCTGACACATCTCCAACAAGGTTATTTCTAGCCCTAAGCTGAGGATATGTACAAGAACATGTGAAGACATGGCTCTCTTGTCAGCTGGACAAGGTGGAACATGAAAGCTTGGCTACTTCAACCTTTGTCATTTCCTAAAAAACCCTGGGAGAATGTGTGGCTGATTTGATCACTACTTTACCAAAAGTTGGAGACTTGGGCTATAACAAGCCAGTCCATACCAGGAGGCAATGCCTTCCTCAAAAGGCCTAGCCAAATATGTACGTCTAAGATCATAAGTAACTCTTATAAGGGCAATCTCATATTATGGCATATCCGATATGGGATACCACAATCTCTCCTTTTTATGCAGTAGCGTCCTTGCTAAGGCTCGATCACACAGCCCAAAATCTTCCTCTCTAACCAGTGGGGACATACCCAGTTCACTCTTCGTTGCCCTAACAATCCTATTGATATTGGATATACCTAGGCTTGCCTTCATTCCCCCAACCATCGGCAACTCGACTGGATATCCCAGCCTAAACTTTCGAGAGTCGGCTCTGATTCCATTTTAACCACTTGATCCAATACCCCAGGCCTCCCTCAAAAGGTAGCAAGTGTGCAAGTTTAATTATAGCACTAAAGTATTGCTCTGTCTAAGTAAAAACACATTATTTTTCAAGTAAGTGGTGCGGTGTGCTGCAAGTATTGTCAATGATCGGGATTCCCGCTTCACTAGAAACTTTTAGACATAAATCATCAAGTTGGTTGGATCCCAATTTTTCATGAGTTTAAGCTATCACCATAAATCAGATGGACACACGGAGAGGTTTAATTATGTGTTAAAAGAGTACCTCCACCATTTTGTCAGTGTAACCCATAAGAGTTGGGTGAAGCTTCTGGATGTTTCCTAACAATGCTTCAACTCACGCCAAAGCTCCTCTACGGGAAAGATTGCTTTTGAGATGTAAAAGGCAGCTGGCATTATTACGCCACACTTCAACGTCCCCAACCCAGGAAAATCTCTGAGGGCTGTAAGTTTTAGTGAAATGTAAAGGCAGAATATAGATCTAGCTCATTTTTACTTTACTAAAGCAGCAAGAAGAAGGAAGAAATATGCTAATAAGAAGAGAAGCTAGCAGGAGTTCAACGTGGGTGACAAAGTTATGGTTAATCTCTTGCCACAAGACCGCAAGTTCTTAAAGGGATGAGACTCATAATTTTACATAAATATAAGGGACCCTTGATGATTGCAAAGAAAATAGACAAGATGGCCTACAAATTTTACCCTCCAAATTGGTGGAGCCACCAGCTTTATCCCATCTTTCACGTCAGTATGTGAAGCAATTTTACAAAAGACATAGCAGACCTTTCAAGGGGTGAGATCAAGAGACCAAGACTGAAATTGAAAGCAGCAAGAAAATGAGTTATCGAAGACATTCTAGATAATAGAGTGATTGCAGCATCCGTAACTACCACTAAGAGTACCTAGTCAAGTGGTAGGGACATACTGAAAAATAGAACAACTGGAAAAGAGCAGTAGATTTATCAACCTACAATGACCAGATTGAAGACTACCAAATGAAGAAGTTGACAAGGGCATCAACGACTCTAGTGGGGGAATGTCACGGGCTGTCTCTCGGCACCACCCATGACAAGCACAGCACCCGTGCACCCACCCATGGCAAGCGCAATGCCCATGCACCCTTCCAACACACCGCGTGCCCAACTGTAATGCCCGTGCACGCCGTAAGCTAACCATTAAGATTTGAAGATCCACACGTGCGTTTTGGCTCATTTTTCGTGGAGATTATCTTTGCACATATTTATGTTTCTATGTAAAATTCCAAGTCATTACAAGTTGAATTTCTTCGAAAAAGGGTAGCATCACTCCTTGAACATAGGTATGTCTACTACTATCACTAAGGGTCTTGTAGTTAATGATACTTTATGGGGATATCAAAGCTTCGTGCCAGATGCCCTCATGCCCGAGAATCCCATGCTTTGTTCTAGCTCTCCTGTCGAGTTATACTGCACATTGTGGTCACAAACAAAGCTTTATAATTTGTAATAATGCCTTTGAAGTGATGAGAATATTTTGGACCATTATGCCCTCGTGTTGGAATTTACTTTTTACCCACTGTTGAATACAAATTTGATGTGGTTTTCCTTGTGAATAGTAAAGATTGATCGCCAGACTCTTCTTGTAAGTGTCAAAACGAGTGCCACACTCGATTTCCTCGTGCCATCAAGGGCCCACTTGTGTCATGGTGGAATAACAAAGCGGGTGGAAGTGGTGGTGGGTTAGGTCTTAGATTAAGATTCTTTACGTGTGTTTTCAGTCTCTTGTATTTGTAGGAACGGTTGAGATATGACTAAATATCCAAGGGTAAAATACTTAATTTGTTGAGAATGTTAAATTCGTTTGTATTTCGTGTGGTCAATAGTCATAGGTTATATTTTTCCAAATGTGAGTCCCAAAATGTAATTATCCTATAAAATCAAGATAAAAATGATATCTTCCTGCTTTTTGATTAAGAGTTCAACTGCTTTTTATTTTTACTATAGTTGCCTTTACCAACAAAAAAAAAACTATGAGTTTAGCATCAAATAACAATAATGATTATTGTCTTGTCATGTAGCATCTTCGCATATTTAGCAATAACCGTCATCGTCATATTGACGCAAGAAAAAAGCGTCAATATCGCTAGGTCTGGAATTGCTTACCGTAAGCTTGCCTATAAAGCATTATCATCAGTAAAGACATGGGTAAATTTTTTAGGCACATATATATATATATATGTATGTATATATATATGTATGTATATATATATGTATGTATATATATATATGTATATGTATATATATATGTATATGTATGTATATATATATATGTATATGTATGTATCTATATGTATGTATATATATATATATCTGTATGTCTATATATGTATGTATATATATATGTATGTATATATATGTATGTATATATATATGTATATGTATGTATATGTGTATATGTATGTATATGTATGTATATATATATATATATGTATATATGTATATATATATATATGTACATATATATATATATATATATATATATATATATATACATAGATATAGATACATACATATACATATATATACATATGTACACATATATATATATATACATAGATATAGATATCTGTACATATACATATATATATATGTACATATATATATATACATACATATATATACATACATATACATATATATATACATAGATATAGATACATACATATACATATATATATATATATACATACATATACATATATATATCTATATATACATACATATACATATCTATATATACATACATATACATATATAGATACATACATATACATATATAGATACATACATATATATATATACATATACATATATAGATACATACATACATATACATATATATACATATACATATATAGATACATATATATATATATATATATATATATATATATATATATATATATATAGTGTAATTGATCAACATTTCTTGTGATGGAAACCTAGTCTTACACCAAGATAAGTTTCCCATTTGTAGGTGTCACCACGCTTATATTAGGAACCAAAAAAAGCTTAAGCCATGCTGGCTAATAGGAAAATATTAAGTACCTATTTTTGTGTGTGGACAACTGGCTTCTTGGAGGTTCACTTGTCCAAAAGTACTGCTCTGTAATCATATATGATGTAGCTAGGGAAGTCCACACCATAATTGCTGCTATGATCGACGCGGCACACTAAGCTTTACCTTTTTTTTTTTTGGTGCAACTGAAATAAACACTAAGCTTTACCACCTCCCATGTCTTTGGCGCTAAAAAAACTACAACATATTCCAATTCCAATCCCCCCCCCCCCCCAATATGATATGGAGAACCAAATTCAGTGGACAGTACAGTCATCTAGTAAATCTACATGTCATCATTCTGGAATGCAATCTTAACAACGTTTTGGCCTTGTAGACTGCTACAAGGTAGTCTGGTGTAATGGCCATATCCCAAAGCATGCCTTCATTCTTTGTTTATTATGTGAAAGGGAGCTTAAAAATCAAGGATAGGCACCAACCTTATAGAATATAGCCCCCACAAAGAAAAAATTATAGGAACACAATATATTAGCCTTGTTGGTTTATTCGCCGATTTATTCAAAGTCGGATGTGTCTTCACAAATGATGGAACACCATCAACAACCATAAGAGCACCCAACACTAGCATGAAACTTAAAATCATTAGTTCTTCAATTGTAATTTTGTTATACAAATATAGGGAGGCATTATCTAAAACTCAAAAATAGCAGAGGAGCTTTAAGTTGGTGAGAGGAGCCAGGGGCGGAGCTAGGATTTCACTCTAGGGGGTGCAAAAAATATAGCAAAATCACTAAAAAAAATTAATAAGTAAAATAATACACAAAAAGTGAGTATACACTTTTCGATAATACACAAAAAGCATCCACAATGTCATGTTAAGTTTTATGAGATTGTAGCCAGGTACCAAACTTAGTGGGAAACCCACTGCCGGCCGATAAGAATCAATAAAGATTTTTTTGAATTTCTAGTCCATTAAACTTGATAATCAACTAAGCTTTTCTGAATTGTCAATATAGCATCTCAATCCACAGGTACGCAGGTAATCAAATCTATCAATATATGAAAATTGAATTGGGAAAGCAATTGGGATCTAAAATTGAACTCGTTGTTGCACTCTTTGTGGTACTAATGTTCAGGTTCTGAAATAGACTCCTAGATGAATAAAGTCCTGGTCAGACGTAGTAAATATTTACAAGCACTTAGGACTAAATGTGAATCATCTTAAACACATCGGAGTGCATCTTACAAGAATAGAGCAAGAGCACACACAAATATATACATTAAGTAGAAAACATTGTTGTACAGCGTCATTCTTATTGTATTCTCTCATTTCTCCAAGCCAAAAACTGATAGCTATTATGGAGTTCAATGGAGAGGATTCCTATATTTCGGCACCTGCTTATCTGATTGACCATTGTTACATGTCTAATCAATTAAGAACACGCAGAATGAGTGAAAATGAACAAAAAGTTCCTACCTCCTCTCCATTTTCAGCATCAGTAACAATGCTATACAAATTGCCACGGAAGCCAAGGAAGCACATAGCCAGTACAAAGACCTATTCAGTTCCAAGAAAACAAACCTCAATGTTATAAATGGCAATTTTTCCATCAAATGAAGATGCTGAAACGACCCCAAGGATCTTTGGATACCAGTGAACATCAAAATTCCAGTTGGTTCCAACAAGGCAGTTCAGAGACAATCTAGAAAAGAAACAGATAAACATCAAAAGCAGCATCACAAGGTCAGGAACGAGCAATGATTGGGAAACTACAAGCCCAAAAGACACATAGAACAAGAGACGCTAAACATATTATAGAATTTACAAATTAAGGTAAATAATCATACCTCTCCTGAAACCATGTCCCAGCAAATAGTACGATTGTCCTATGTGAGTCGTCACTTCGTCCGGTTCGTCATCGCCAGCTCGTAAATCTAGGCTAGATCTGGCCGGAGTTGGTTGAGGTGAGGTCGTTACTCGTCAGTGACTGTGAGTCGTCACTTCGTCCGGTTCGTCGCCGCTGGCTCGTAAATCTAGGCTAGATCTGGCTGGAGTTGATTGAGGTGAGGGCCACCGACCGCCGTCCGTGACCGGTGACTGAGGCGCCGTGAGCCCGTGACTGTGAGGCGCCGTGGCCGTGAGACGGTGAGAGGTCGCGAACTAAGAGAAGGAGAGAGAGTGTGTCCGCGAGTGAAATAAACTATATATATATATATATATTTCCCCAAAATTTGAGGGGGTACATTAGCCCCCCCCCCCCCTCCTACAAGCATGGCTCCGCCCCTGGTGAGGAGCCATGGCCGTGAGAGGTCGTGAACTGAGAGGAGGAGAGAGTGTGTTTGTCCGCGAGTGAAATAAACTATATATTTTTTTTCCCCCAAAATTTGAGGGGGGTACATTAGCCCCCCCTCGTATAAGCGTGGCTTCGCCCCTGAGAGGAGCTGGCTTTTGCTAAATAGTTTATTGGTGGCAAGTGTTTTTAAGGAGTCTGGAAAAGCGGAAGAAGAACCAAAGAACCTTTGAAGACTTCATTTGAGCAGTTTGTTGCATCTTACATCTGAGTAAAGATATAAAGAATGTGGTTTAATTTGATATAGCAACAAATTTTATAGATCTTTTTACCAGAAAAGGGAAGGGATAAGTTAACGGAAGTATATGCACTGGCTATGAAGAAGAAATAACTAGTAGTAAGGGTTCATGCGAGTTTTGGGTCCTTTACCATATGCACCGGGCTCGAGATCTTGCTAAACCAGAACGTTGAGTACGCTGAACAAGTAAAACCTAGAAGGTTTTAGGATGTACATCCAAGCTAGTATGATCATAATGATGACTGGAAAGGCAATTTTCATATGATGTTGTCAATGCTCCTTGCCACAAAAAAAGTCTATCCATGCTTAAGTAAGGCTTGTGTGAGTATGGTGCATTATAGAGGCAAAGAAAAAGTGAGGGGTTGTTTGATAAACCTGAAAGTGCTGAAAAATTAAGCGCTAAATTTATAAAATTGAATACTTTAAGTAACTGGATTTTTACCACTGAAAAATAAGTTAACATGTTTGGTAAACCAAAAGTGAATGTCTAAAAAATTATTCCATTGACAAATTAACAAATTTTGGTTGCTACTCGGGTTGTAGGAATCTTTCTCCAACCCCATATACAGTGACAATTTATAGTCACTAAATATTTCTAGTGACTTTTCTACTAACATTTTTAAAGACAATTTTTAGCAACAATTTTTTAGCGTTTTACTAATAAAAGCCACTAGAAATATTTAGCGACCATTAATTATCGCTATTGGGGGGGTAGGAGGAAGATTTCTTTAACCAAGGTAGAAACCAAAATTTTTTTCTTTACAAATTTATCCATTTTACCAAAATTATGCATTTAACTTTTTTTTTGTGTGTGCCAAAACCGTGTTTGTGATAGCGGCGACGGTGGTGAGAGAGTAATAGTGGTGGCAGTGGCGGCAGCCCAAAAGTATCAATGGTGGCGGTAATGGTGCATGAACGTGGTGTTGGTAGTTGTGGTGGTGGCAATAGGCGAATTGACATGACGGTCATGATACTGGTTATAGTGTAGTGGACATTTAGATGGTTTTGGCGGACATGAACGTGGTGATATCAACGATGGTGTGGTGGAGTTAGTGGTGTGCTTGTGGCGGCGGCGGCGGTGTTATGGTGGTGGCAATGGCGGCGGCAGTGGTCGTGGTGGCGGTGCTAGGTCGTGGTAATTGTGGTGGTAGTAGCAAAAGGGAATAATAGTTGTGGTGCTTGTTGTAGTGTGGTAGAGGGATATTCCTAGTAAATTAATTGAGGGGCCGTCATGGTAGTAATTATTCTTTTTATGTAAAATTATGTTCAATAAATTTTAACTATGTAACTTAGAATTAAGTGATAAGCATTAAGTAAGTCCATACTTAAAATTAGTCTTCTTTTGGTAGGAATTAATTTTTTAAGTGATACAACGTCAAGCGTTATCAAATGCACTTAATTAAAAATTATTGAGAATTTTAAGTTTTAAGTTATTAATTGCATTATCGAGCACATCCTAAATTAGCATGCTTAATTAGTTTAATGAGTGTGTTCATTGAGGTTTGAAGTTACATTCTGGGCTACAAGAGTTATGCAAATTATTTCATGATCTAATCTCTCTTTAAATCAACCTATCCCTAAATGGAGGGGATGTTCTCTCGCTTCTCAAGCATTTTAGATTTTGATTAAGAAGGAACAAGAGGTGGATGGTAAGATTTATTAAATCTGTTAGTGAAAAGACAAAAATAATGCTAAATAATATCATAGTTAGTGTAATTATTATGAAAGCCATAATGTAATGGTCCTCTAATGAAAAAGACTGAGTATTAGTATTTTTGTTGGAAACTGCTTAAACATGAAGGAAAGTGTTCTCCGAGGTCACGAATATAAGCTTCTTGGGGAATTTGCTTTGTGACTAAAAAAATTGGCTTCGATGCACGTTGTAACGCATTTCTTAAGCTTTTGTCCCCGCCAGAAGTTGTGTGCAGTGAATTGCAAGCAAATACTCTCCAAGATACAAGGAAGCATAATGGTGAACAGAGTTCACACAAACAATGAATATCCCACCGACATGTGTACATATTTATGAACAATATTTCTACAAGAAAGAATTCTCCAAAATTTCGTCTTTGTAGAAGATCACCCGAAAGTGAAAAGGGTGAGAAAAAGGAGGCGAAGCAAAGCAGTCAAAAAATCTAACGGTTAATCTGCTTTATTTGTAGAGCACTTGTGTCTAGTTAATTAGGTTGCACCCTTTCGCTATGCATTTATTGAGAGAACCGGGTATAGAAACCGATAATGACACACGTCCAAAACCGAAGACCTAGATTAAATCACAAAAATAACTTTTAAGGCGTCCAAGCACTTCTCACTATGATGCGCACCTGCGAAGTGCACCATCAAAGTACCTAATTGCGTCTCACAGCTCATTGTCACGTGCACATGTGGGTGTCATCATTACTATTCTCAGTGCACTTGCATACATTTTAACATACCACATACGTAAATATGTAAGTGGGGCTTTTTACTATATATCCACTTAGTTTTTCACTTCTTTTCTACGTGAGACTTTTGCTCCTTTGCCTCTTCGCATTCCTTTCAAGTTTTCATTCTTTACACGAGAAATTAACCCTCAAACAAACACTTAGAAGGCAGAGTTCAACTCAACTAAAAATCTTAAACCAAGGCGACTTGGTTTATCCATATGTACATGTCCAATTTACTCTTCAAACTTACTCGATGTGAGATTAACATAACTTCAAACGTGCACCTCAACATATATGAACTTTAGAACGTGTTTTATGCAATGTATATGTTGGAAGAGATATACAATATAACACATCAATGTTCAAGGAACTTAAATCCGAGTACAACTATTAGTTTTGAGAAGCTGGCATGGTTTTGTTGTTCAGAAAATGTCTGAGCAATAACATTGCAAGCCGGGGACGACCCAGGGGAACTTCATGGCCTGCTCCTCTCACTGTCACATAGTTCAGTCCTTCGTATACTTGGCTCCACCCACCAACCTGTACATAAATGCAAAACATGGGACAGAAAGAAGTTGAAATTTTCCCTAAGGTGAAACATAAAACGAAAAACGAAAAAAAAATAAAAATCCAGAAAGGAAGCTTATCAAACAAGTAGCAACAGACCTGTTGTTTGTCATACCAAGCGTACCACTGGTTAATGGTCTTCAGCTGCAATGCGTTGATGGAATAACGTGTCGCAGTCAGCGGCAGAACGGCATCTGTATCGCCGCTGTTTTAATAATTTCAGTTACCCAAATCAATTTAGAGCATGAATCATTTCTTCTCCAACTCAATGACAATAGATCGTCATCAAAAGTTTACTAGTCACACTTTTAGTAAAAACTTCAGGGGCAAACGCTGCCACCAATTTGTAAGTCTCTCTAAAGTTTCACCGGGCATGTTACTAAAAACTCTTACAACATTTTCTTGTCAGAAACCAAGCGCGATCATTTGGTGCGAGGAGAAATGAAAATTATGAAAGCGGCTCAAGGAAATGTAAGAGACCGATGTACTTTGCTTCTTTCAGACGGGGGAAGGAAGAAAGGGTAAGAAGCAAGGCAGGAGGAACGCACTTTCTTTTCAAGCCTGTCGTACTCTTCTTGTCCAAAAAAGATGAACAAACTTTGGTCGCTACCCTGGTTGTAGGAATCTTCCTCTAACCCCATATATATAGTGACAATTAATAGTCGTTAAATATCTCTACTGACTTTTCTGTTAACACTTTCAGTTACAACTCTTAACAATACCTTTTTAGCGTCACTAAATAAAATTCGCTATAAATATTTAGTGACCATTAATTGTCGCTACATAAGAGTAGGAGGAAGATTCCTTCGACCCGAGTAGCAGCCAATTTTTTTCCAAAAAAGATAAAAAAGTTTTGTCACTAGCTCTTTTAAGTTTTTGTTCCTCTACTAAATGTATATCCACAGCGTGTAACGGTAGAATAACACGTTAACAAGTCATCTCTTTCTCTAGTCTTTCTGATGTTTCTATATGATTAAGCAGTGCCATTTGAAAGCATCTTCACTACCAAGGTATATAAAAAAGGGTTAATTACTCACGGCACCCCTGAGGTTTACCCTAAATTACACACGGACCCGCCTATCTTTGTAAATTACACTCCGCTCCTAAAATCTAACTTTCTTTAACAGTGTTAAAGTTTGGACATAAAAAGACATTTATGCCCTTCTTATCATTTAAGGAAATGCAATTTCTAACTTCTTTAAGGAAATGCAATTTATGCCCTTCTTATTGTTCAAAGATCGATGGCTTCAGCAACACCAGCAGTAGCAAATGTTGAACGACGATGGAGTGACCAGTGTCCCCAACTCCTCCTCCAATCGTACGACGCCGGATTCGAGCACTCACCGGCATCAACCGGCGAAGAACAGCCGAAATGCCGGTTCGAGCAAGCCGGAGTGGGTGGGGCCGAAATTTCAATGCTGAACGAGGGCAACGAGTTGGCTCGCCTTAAGTCGATACCTACGCGCACCCCATCTTTTTGGCCGAATCGCCGGTATCATGAGGTGAGAGACGGCAGGAGTGCCGAGGTTAGCGAGCGGAAGCTGATGGGAATGCAGATTCAGGACAAACGGAACGAGGCCGATGAGTCGACTCTGCCTAAGTCTTTACCTGCTCGTGCGCCGCCGTTTCGGTGAAATCAGGCGGTGAGATACGGCATGAGCGCCGAAGCGAAAGAGCCGGAGACGGTGGAGACAGAAATGCAAGCTGAGGTGGCTCAGGACGAACGCAAGACGGACGATTCGAAGAAGAAAATAAACGAGATCGACGAGTCAACTCTACCTAACTCGTTGGCTATCCTCGGCATGTGAGATTGTATATGTGTGTTTTGTAGCCCTTGGGAATGGGGATCGGTTGCCGTTGTGGTTGTCGGTGTGCCAGTGTCGGTTGTGGATGGGTATTGGGTGGGCGACTGATATAGGCAGCTGAAGGTGTCGCCTGTAATGGTCCTTGGTAAGGTTGGCGGCCTTGGGTGCGCCGGTGTGGTTGTGGGTGGTCGTAATTTATCATCGTGGGGAGGTGGTGGCCAGTGGTGGTGGGTCGGGGTGATGGGGATAGTTGATTGGCAGGGACAGTGGGTGTTGCTGGCGGTGTGGGTCTTGGGTGGGTCATTTTCGTTGGGAGGTAGAGGCCGGCGTGGTGGATCGGCGTGATGAGTAGATACGTAAGGGCAGTGGGTGATGCCGGCATGGTCACCGAGATGTCGCCGGAGGTGTGTCGGAAGGTGTCGCCGACGGTGATGGATGGTGATGTGTGAAATGAGAGCAGCCAGCAACCCCGTTTGTTCCTGCATAATTGGTTGTACAGTGTGAAGTTTTGGCTGTACAACATGCACTATTGGTAAAAGTTCAAAAAAAAAGATATATAACAGAAGAAGAAGAAGAAGAAAAACCTAAAGGGCAAATGAGGGTTTTATTCAACAAAATGAGGGTAGTTTGGGAATGAAAAAATAAAAAAGTAAGGTGTAAGGGAATCTTTCGACGGAGTTAGGGTCTCCGTCAATTTTGTGGGGCTCCGTGAAATGCGGGTACAAACCTCAGGGGAGCAGACTGTAATTTTTAAAAGGTATGGGGGTCCGTGTGTAATTTAGGGTAAACCTCAGGGGTGCCGTGAGTAATTAACCCTATAAAAAAAAGGGTTAATTACTCACGGCACCCCTGAGGTTTACCCTAAATTACACACGGACCCCCATATCTTTTGAAAATTACACTCCGCTCCCCTGAGGTTTGTTATTGTATTACACAAAACCCCGCTCCGTTAGGGAACCGTCAAAAAAATTTAGGGCAACACAAATTTATTATGATATACCAAAAATGCCCTTAGATCTTTCCTTTCTTTCTTCCCATCGGTCTCTTGCTAGGCGGCGCGTGGTACATATTCGCCTGAACAGGAAGGCTCTTGTAGCCATCTGACTTTCCGTCCTTAACTCGACAGGATTTGCATCGGCATCGGAGGAGCAACCGCCACCGCCGACGGCGGAGGAGGCGACTGAACCGGACCAGAATTGAACGCCTTCATGAACTGCTTCCCGTCTGATCTGTCCTCATCGGGAAGGCTCCGGTAGCCATCTGACTTTTCGTCCTTAACTCGAGAGGATTTGCATCGGCATCGGAGGAGCAACCACCACCGCCGACGGCTGAGGAGGCGACTGAACCGGACCAGAATTTAACGCCTCCATGAACTTCTTCCGGTCCGATCTGTCCTCACTCGAACCAAAATCTGAGCTGGCGAGGGTGGATTCATCGGAAACAAGAACAGCCTCAGCCTAGCCAGCTTGGACGAAGCGCGAAAAACCGATCGTACTCGTGCATCATGTGCGCAAGATCATCGTCATTAGTCACCGAAATCAACGCCTTGGTGCTTGTTGGCCTGGAGCTGGGCAAGCTCGGCGAGGCGCTGTTGGAGCGAGGACACAAGCCGCGAGTACTGTGATTGGAGGGCGGCGACCTCGAAGGAGAGGGAGACATGCTTCTGCTCGAAGAGGGAGCAGTCGGGAAGGGAAGATGATTAAGAATGGTCTCTTCCTGCTTATGCTGGTAAGTCTTGATTTTGGGTTTTGGTGTTGATTGTTATTGTGGATTGAAGGATTACGAGTGGAAGAGTGTGTGTGTGTGTGTGTGTGTGTGTGTGTGTGTGTGTGTGTGAGAGAGAGAGAGAGAGAGAGAGAGAGATGTACACCTGCTTTGGGGGGTGGATGGCAAATTAAGTAATATTATTTGTTTATGAGGGGTATTATTGTCCCTTCATTGATTTTGTTAACTCTGTTAACGGAAAAATAAAAATGTGTAGTTTAGTGTAATTTTCAAAGATAGGCGGGTCCGTGTGTAATTTAGGGCAAACCTCAGGGGTGCCGTGAGTAATTAACCCTAAAAAAAACATATATGGAACTTTTTGACGTAACAATTTTTCTGTGGGTTTAACACAATTCATTATTTTTTTAGTTGCGAAAAAAAAAATGAGATTAATAAAATGCTTAACAGATGAGAGTATACAGGCAATTTTATTTAATGATTGTGATCAGTTTAGACCATTGTGATTGCACCTGACATTTAAGGGCTTTGTAATGATTGTGGGCCTAATTTAATGGAGCCCTTTATGGGTTAGAGTTTGCCATCTAAAACTCTTAACGTGAAGGTTGGTCTCTACTCTCCCATAAGAATTGCAGTCTCTCCATTAGACTTAGCTATATACTGTAGAGGAGAGAGTGGAAGACCACCTTTACCAGTCTCTTGATTCTCTTCTCGTGGTTACAGGTATGTCTACATCCTGTTTTACAGTCGCGTCCTTATAATTTAGATAAGTTGGATCACTGCAACTTATATCATTTTTCTTGTCAGAGCAGTCTTGTCTGAATCATTAGTCGTGTTTCCTCTCGACTTTTAGGTTGATATATTTTGTTTGCCATGGTTTATGAAACGTAGCAGATATTATCTTGGTTAACGGAAACTTCAGAACTTACCTATACACCCATATCCTGAGGCCAGCTGCTATAAGTTCTTTAAAAATGGGAAGCATAGATTTGGGTGAATCTGTCCAGCCGCCCCTTACAATATCACTGCAAACATGGTTCAGATAATAAGTTTTAACTTAGCACCAAATTTATTAAATTTTATTCCATAGTATTGGTTAATTTGTTGAATCCACGAATTTGCCAAAAGGAAATGAAGAAAACGTAGTGCATGAGATCGAATATTGTTCAAACCTGCAAGTAACCCATGGATGAGATATACTGTGAGTAATGTTTGCATGAAGAGCCTTTTGCACCTCCGGGCGATTCATGTACATCTTTGTGTACTTGACGATGCACTGGTCGTTCCCTCTGAACGTCCATGGCTGACATAATCCAAACAAAATTAGGGTTACTACGTACGTACATATATACCATCTCAACTATTTAAGCAAAATATATTGGTCAGCTTTTTTAAGCAAATTTAAATTAAAGGGGTATATATAATAGGAAAAAATTTGGCTACTACCCCAGTTGGAGGAATCTTCCTCCTACCCCCTTATATAGCGACAATTAATCGTCTCTAAATGTTTCTAGTGATTTTTATTTAGTGACGCTAAAAAAGTGCTGCTAATAATTGTCGCTGAAAGTGTTAGAAGAAACTAGTATTGACCCGTGCTATATAAATGTTTCTAGGAGCTAAAGTTTGTTCTATATAATATATCTAGCAACTAGTATTGGCCCGTGCTTTGCACGCGAGACCAACTGTTAGAATACTTGTAGGAAGCTAATATCTAAATGTCGAGTTGTAGTAATAATAAGGTTATTTCTATTTTTTTATGAGTTTTGTACCACTTTTTTTGTCAATATAAATTTAAATAACAATTTTTAGTCTTTCAACAACAAATGAAGAAGTGAAATATAAAATAGTAACAATAGTCTCTCCCAAATCAAAATAATAAGTGTAACTCCTGTGTTGCGGTTTGTATTAATAAAGCTCACCCAGAAGAGTATATAAAAAGATATGAGGTATAACATAAAGAAAAATATGAAAGAAACTTATATTTGTGTACACACAAGCGCGCGCGCACACGTGTGTATATGAGTTACAACGAAATAAAAGAAGAGAGATTAGGTTTGTTAGATTGGGAAAAAATATTAAACTTGTCTAAATTTAGGAAGATTTCAAAATTTTGAATGAGAGAGATAAATTTAAAACTGAGAGAGCGAGTTTTGAAATAATCTTAGAAATTGATTTTTAAGTGGGACATGTTCACATGAAAGAGAGAGAAATGTGACATTCATTTAGTTGACTGAATGTCAAATGACATAACAATATGCATGTCAAACAGGGAAGAGAAACATTGCATTCCATAAACTTCATATTTATCTATGCTACTTATAAAGGGAACGCACTTTTTTGGTATAACACCCCTTTTAATATTAAACAACTACTTATCTAAAATCATGATACTTGCCATTCCAAGAAAATTCTTAAAAAGTGACACAAAATTAAAATTTATATAGTAAATAACTACATATATAAGGACATGTTTGGTTTTCATAATTTAAAATCTATTAAAATTATCGCTAAAATAGATTCTAAATTAAAGGCCAAGCTTTTCTTTTTTTTTTAATGTTTTAGAACTGCAATTCAATATGGCCCGTCGGTATGGGGAATCGAACTCGGGATCTCGTACCATATTAGTAACTTTTTTGCGCCCTCATCGCGCATGTCACGGTAACCAGTATATATAACAACTAGATGCTACCTATAAAGTGATTAGCTATTTTTTAGCGACAAATGTGAGTTTTTGTCATTAAAGTATCCTTAGAAATCAAGGGCACCGATAAAATTGTACGGTCTATCCTAACATCAGCGGTGGATCTAGACCCAATGTTGTTTGTGGCAGAGCATCACATGCAACTGATGCAAGGGGAAACCAACCCAGGGCTGGTTGGGCCTGGGCCTCCCCTCAAAAAATACCCACTTACTTATAAATGTTTTCCCGACAAAAGCAAAAAATAATTTTACCTTGTCCCTCTCAAGAAAGAGTCGATGCTTCCAATTCGTCACTTAATTTTTTAGCGGTAAAAACGTACAAGATTTTGTAACTAGAAAATGTTTAACCACTTTTATGTTGCGGTGAATGAGAGAATATTGTCAATGAATGCCTCTTTAGCGACAAAACCCATGTTGTTGTATACCAATAGTAGTAATCAGAATCACCAGCCGGAGCAATGTTACCAAAAACTTAATGTTTTCACGAAAGGCTTTCAATAGTTTCTAAGGCCGAATCTCATTTCTCTTTTCTTTTCTTTTTCCTCGAAAATAAACACAATGTTTTAGAAGGTTCTACTACAAATACCTTTGGCACTACAGAAAATTAACTTCTTCATCTTTCATTTTTTTTTTTCAACCTTAATTTTTGAAAACTCAGATGAGTAGAAAACTTCTGGGGTCTAAATTTATATCTTGCTTTCACAAAATGAAGAAACTTTTTGTCGGTTAATAATACCAAAATATCTCTTCGACTGACAAAAATGTAACTTAAGTGATACTCCAATTTTTGAGTCTAAACTCAAACGAGGTTGGGGTTATAGGTTCAATTGGATGTTTCCCGGTAAAATTGTACAGTAAATGACTCATATTCTGCCTGAGACGGTATATGCTCTTCCCTCTGCGTATCGCAATAAGGAACAAACTTCTAGAGGAGGGCAAAAAGCCATCTTTTTGTGGGATCAAGAAATTCAAACATTTTTAATGAAAACCACAAGGAAAGCCAAAATCAGAACAATGTAACTTTAACCCCGCCATAAATCAATTAGCTACTAATTTGATGTCCGAATTAGTTCTTTTGACCCAAAAAAATAAAAATTTACACGAAAAGTAAAGTGTACTGGAGCACATGGACGTGCAAAAATAGATCTGCTTTTGAACTAAAAATTACACGAAAAGAATGAAGCAGTGTTGACCTTGGAGAAAGTGTATTATTCAGTAAATAAAAATGGAAGAGTAATGAATACACTACTTACCAGAGGGCGGCTTAGTTGGTGGCGAGAAGTCCCCGCTTCGTCGCAAGGGGGGCCGTAAATGTCATAGGGATTGATGTTTCCCATTTCCGAGTAACCGCGTACAAGGGCCTGGTAACACCTGTTTCGAGGAAACAAAAATGAAGCGTTTGGGCAGGACCGGTTCAGTGCCTGGTACGTTGAGCCGGAGATCAACCCGTGGTTCCACCAGAACTCAAACGTGCCAACGTTATCATGGAAATCATCCAGCAGTGGATTGCCTAGCTGAAATCCAAAAGCAAAGGTTCATCCAACAAGAAAATAAAAGTCTGCTTCAACTTTTGGATAGCCATGTTGTTGACTCTTTCACTTTTGAGTTGTGCATGGTTATAACTGGTGTACGGAATTTCTGTGTATACACTGGCAAAATATGATCAATCGTGCATGGTTATACCTCGTGTACGGATGTGCAATGTATAGACTGATAATGGTTCGAGACTAGTGATTGATACTAATTATACAGGCTCTTGGGATGTACAAATCCAAGCTTTATACACTTGGTGTTAGTGCCCCCTCCACACGCCACCATAAAGAAGATTGCGGTGCCAAATATCGCAATTATTTTGTGCATCAGTCCCAAATTTTAATGTTTGACTTACCAAGAAACCTCTGAAATCTATAATAGGGTTCTTGACACCCTTATTCTGCCGGACTATGATCTGAGATAGCTCGGGAATGTAATGACCTGAAAATAGATGAAGGCAGCTAGTCTGACTAAGAAAGCCAGGAAGATTGCTGTAGTTAATATATAGTGGTGGCATTTTTGGTTTTACCTGCGTAGCTCTCTCCTGCAATGTAGAATGGCCTCTGCTTGTACTGAGGGAACCTTTTGAACCAATTAGTAAGGAATGTATATGCATCTTGAGCTACAATTCCAAGCATTTACAGGCTAGTGAGTAGAGGATAAACCAAGAGGTGAATAGAGTAACCGAGAAAGAGAACAGCAACCTGTTCTTTTGTCACCAGTTATTTGATCAGCAGAGGTATTTGAATAGGAAAATCCCACACCCGCTGGTGAATCAAGAAAAAGCAAGTTGGCCTCTGCATATTGAAGTATGAAAATTGATGAAGTCTCTTAAAGCCAAAGGAGTATATATGAAGCTGCTACAAGTCATGGAACTACATGTGATGTGCAGTACTTTTACCTTTGTTCCAACTATATGGACTCAGGGTGAGAGTCTCCCCGTCCGGACGTACCCGAAAGGGACCCACTTCCTCGGAGGCCCCGTAGGCCACTGATGAGCAGCCTGGCCCACCGTTGAGCCACAGTAGAAGTGGCTTTGATGTGGGCTTTGGCGACTCAATTAGCCAATAGAACAATGCCCGGCCCGCCTGCTCGTCGACAGTAATGTAGCCAGAGTATTGAGAAAATGTGACATTTGCTGGTTGTCCAGGCAGCTTGATGATCTTATCTAGCTCTTGTTGTTTAGCATGGTGGTGGTGAGCGGCGGCTACAATGGTGGAAGAGAGTAATAGGGTGATACTGGCTATAACGCATACCAAAGAGCAAAAGGAGCTCTGGGAGAATCCTTTCATTATTAGCAATCCTAGCTACCTTAGTTTGGACTTCAGGAATTAAAGAGAGTTGTGTTTGCTAGTGAAGTTTGTATTGCAACCTAAGAAACAGAGTGTGACTTATAGAGTTGTTGTAAAGACCAAGAAAATGAACAAAGATGAGCTGAAAGTCTACCTTCATGACTCTCATGACTCTCAAAATTTTGAAAAGTCAGAGTTTACCCAATAAAAAAACCAATAATAAATGGTGGTAATCACATGTATGTTACCAGTTTGTGTGGCATGCATGTAGGGTACATGCAATACTTACCCTTCGATGAAAATGGTGTATAAATTCCTTATTAATTCTTTTTGTTATTTGGGATGAGGAGGCCACTTGACTTTGGGTTGCACAATAAAATGTATAGCTCTCCGCTTAACACCCCCTTCCCTCAAAGTTTCTTCCCTCAATTCTAAGCTTCTCGTGTAGGCGAGAATCGCTTCGCAAGAAACTTTGTCAGCTGAACGAGTTGACACTGAATTCGTCACTTACAATGGACCAAAGATTATAATTCTGGCATGCCCCTAACTTAGTGTCCAAGCCACTTGATTTGTCTAATGGACAGTGCTGCTCACACCTAATGAAATGCATGAAAAAGGATATGAAATACCTTGGGAGAGGCAAGTAGACCCAATTTTCCTTATTCTTACCTAAACGTGATCAGGATAACAACTGTTGACTTTTGGTGTGGTTGAATAAAAGTCCAGGAGTGAAGAAGGAAATATGGAGATCGAAACTGAGCTGGATCAAGATCTGCAAGCTCCCTTGCCAATTAGTAAACTACTACACCATCTTGACTTGCATTGATGGCCCCATAAATTCTCTTTCAAGTAACACCCGAGTTGGCCATGTGAATGTCATGTTCGAATCTGCAAAACTCGATTCAACGTCGGTGTTTATAGGTTAAGCTAAGAAGCATATCATCCTGTGGCGTATGTATCTTGAGGAGGGTGGTAAATTAACAAGGTTAACAATTCCTAATTTTTTTTATTTTCTTTTGGAGCCAAACGATGGGCGTACAAGAAAAGATAAGAGAAATCAACAAAAGTCAGTCTCTTTCAAGAGAAATTTCTTGGTAGTTTGAGTTATTGACAGCTTTATCATTAACAAAAGAAGACGAATGATATTTATATTTGTTGATGGTGTACTTTATGGTATTTTTTAGGTATAGATCTTTACTAACACACCCTTTTACATTTTACTCGAGTTTCCGATAAAGCATATAAAATACTCCTTCTCTTCTAAAATATGTAATTAATTGTGTTTGACTTGCACGCTTATTTAGTATATGAGTCAGATTTTATGAGTTTTATATTCTATTCCAAGAGAGATGAGAGGAAGAAAGTGGATCAGGAGAGAGAAAGTTGGTTGGTGGAAGATTAAATGTAGAGAGAGAAAGTAGAATAAAATAAGTGTAAAAAAGGTAAACATGAAAAAACATACAAAATCTTTTTTAGCGGGGAGAGTGATCAACTTTTTTGAGAAAGCTCAAAAAAAAATATGATCAATTTTTTTTCTTATTTTTTTTGGACGAATCGAGTAAATTATTGATTTTATTATTTAATAGGGCAATCGATAATTTAATAGTTTTACTGAAAATATATTGCCTTACGACCTTAGTAACATATAATGACTGTGACAGAATTGGAAATTTTTTTTTTTTTTTTGAGAGAGGGAGGAGGGAGTACATGATATATATATATATATATATATATATATATATATATATATATATTGACTAAAAGAAACCTATAGTCCCTAGTCAACGTTTATGCTACATATATATTACTCTATAGCCGACATTTTATCGTTTATTATGTTTTGACTAAGTTAAGGGGAAGAATTAAGGGGGAAAACTATGGATTATTATAGAACATAATATTGGTCAGAAACTTAGGCCCTTGACGATAACTTAATGGGGAAAGTAGGGAATGACCCCCTCTACTTTACACGTTGTGCGATTTGCCCCCCTCCACTTCAAATTTAAGCACTAAACCCCCCCACAGTTATAGAAAATGGGCACCTTAGACGGAAACCGTAAAATATAACAGCGCGTGGTCAACACGCGCGTTGACTAACGATTTTTTTTTGTAAATGACGTTTTTGCCCATTGTCTCTTTTTAGAAAAGAAAATCAGAAAAGAAAAACCCTAATTCTAACCACCCCACCCCACCTCCCACCCCCCCGTCACCCAACCCCCTATCCCCCCAACCCATTTATGTCTTTCAAACTACCCCGACCACCGCCCCCCTTCGTCTCCCCGTCTGCCTCCCCCTTCCCTGTCGCCGCACCACCCTCCCCCTCCCCCTTCCCCGTCGCCGCAAAGTTAGTCAACAGTGATGGAGGTAACGGCGCACCCCGTCGAGGTGATCCATTAATTAACACGGCATTGATGAAAATTTGAATTGAATTGAAATGGGATTTAGAGAGAGAAAGGGCTGCCGGCGGTGTCTCAACGGCGTGGGTTTGCCAAGGGGCTTGCCGGCGGCGTATCGGCGGTGTGGGTTTGCCAAAGGGCTTGCCGGCGTGGTGGGGTGGGTTTGCCAAGGGGCTTGCCGGCGTGGTGGGGTGGGGCGAGTCTGCCGGATGGTGGGCCGAGAGAGGCTGCCGGCGGCAAGATCAGATCTGGAGAAGGAGAAGAGAAACCCTAAACCCCTAATTTTAAGGTTTCAAAACCCGAATTTTTAAATCAGGGTTTCAAATCCTCCTAATTTTAGGATTTCAAAAGCTTAATTTGCAAATTAGTTGCAAATCCTAACGGCAATCGTGGTTCCTTTTTTTTTTTTTTTGTAACTCTCTAGTGGTCGGATAAAAAGACCAGTGGTTGTGCTCAATGAATCACCAATTGTAGCGGGGTTGACCAGAGGAAGAGATGCAGATTGCGACAATCCCTTGTTTGCGGTGAATCTAGTAGCGCAGAATGGGGTGGGGGACTGGTCTGACGGGTATGGGGGCAAAGAAGGGGGAGGGTCATGGGTAAAATTGTAATTGAGCACTAAACTAACCACTAAACCCTAATTAGGGTTTTGCCAAATGATTATCCTCGAAGGAAGGGGGTTTAGTGGTTAATTTTAAAGTTGATGGGGGGAAAATTGCACACCGTGTATAGTATAGGGGGTCATTAGCTAATAAAGAAATAGGGGTATTTTGGTCATTTCACGCTATTCATAACGGATCCTTCTACCCATTTTCTGTAACTTGGGGAGGTTTAGTGCTTAAATTTGAAGTAGAGGGGGGCAAATCGCACAACGTGTAAAGTAGAGGGGGTCATTCCCTACTTTCCCCTAACTTAATTGATTGGAAGAAATCACCATTAACAAAAGTGGTCACTTGAGACACGTGCCACCACATAGCCGTATTAGAGTGAGATGTATGCAACCTTAACCGTTTCTTAAGTTTTGAAGATTGAATATCTGCTTTTGACTATATTCAAATACGGACAAATATTCAAAACGCCAACAACTCAGTAAAATAAAATTATCTGCCTTCATCAAAAGAAATAATCAAAACTTTAAGGTATATTTAAGAAAATTAAGTATGCATGGAACTCATATCTTGCTTGAGCGAGAGTTTCATCGTAGATTACAAAAGAGAAAGAGCGTGTTACTTTTGTTCTAAAACAAAATAAACACTATCGTGTGTGTGTGTGTTCGTGTGTGTGTGTGTGTCAAATTATATCCTAACATCTATTCAACTGTATTTAAAAAAATAACTTTACAGCCAATTATATGCTACCACCTAGTTAATTGTATTTATAAAATTAAAAAACTCTAAAAAACAAAAGAATTTGAGGTTTGGAAGGCTAAGAAGGTGTCAATCGAATCCAATTATATGCTACCACCTAGTTAGTTATATTCAAATATGGATAAATATTCAAAACGACAACAGCTAAGTAAAATTATCTGCTTTGGAAACAAAAAAAAAAGGAAAAAAGAAGAAAATAATAAAATTATTTGCCTTTATGAAAGAATTAATCAAAACTTTAAGGTATATTTAAGAAAACTAAGTAGGCATGGAACTCATATCTTGCGTAAAGAATATAGATAACCAAAAAATTTGACGACAGAACCTTTGCAATATAATAATGACTATAACCTCAGAGTAAAATTAATTACAAGCAAGAGGGACCAATTCAGTTCAGATGCCCACATCTTCCTGCAAGTTTTGTAAATTGCAACTTCTACAATGAATGGAAACTATACGTAAAAACTGTGCCACTCATGCGGGCAAGAATGAAAGGGAGCTCTTATTCTTTTCTTCTCCAGCCCCCAAAAATCAAGATTTCCATGAAGATTTTGCGGCCTGAATGAATCACATCAAGATAGTTCACCTTGGCATAGGCTTGTTCTCCAAAAATGATCTAAAAAGAATGTAAGCTTGTCGAGGTCGATGGAGCGGAACCTCGTGTCCTGCTCCGGTTACCGTTACAAGGGTCAGCCCTTCGTACACTTGGCTCCACCCACCAACCTATATATCACAGACGGAAAAACAGAAAATCAATTGAGGAGATAATCAAGAGATTTGCTTATGCTTTGAAGCACTGCTTCAATATTGGTCACCTAGCTTGACGCCCTTTAAGTATTCTACTATGGTCTGTGATGAAAAAGATAAAAATGTCACTTCTGCTTTCAACAATCTATAAATTTTTCACATTTTTCTTGAATTTTAGCTCGATTTCCTCATCGTTGAACCTCCCAGCCATTAGGAAAGAATCTATGCAATGTAGAGGACTGCAGGAGGAGATAAAAAGACATTGACAATTACTGTTTTGAAAGAGTATTTCTCATTCAAGACTGCAAATAAGTTAGAATCTTGCTTTTGGGACAAGTTACCTTTCCATTGTCATACCACGGGTACCAGTTCGTAACAGTTGGAAGCTTCAAAGCATCAATGGAGTATCGGGTTGCAGTCAGGGGGACCACCGAATCAGTATCACCACTGGCAGAAATTAGTCGTGTCATATAATCAGGACATCTAAACATCTCGTATTGAATGAGTACTTCAGCATAATGTCAAAATTATGGCAAAAAAAGGGATCTCATGAAAGATGGTTCATATTGAACTTTGTAGCATCCGGTATTAGACTACCAATGAAGTGATGCGAATTGGTAACTGTCAAATATAACAATTGTGGTTCAGATTGTGTATTCAACAAGAAATCACAACTTTTGCAACTCTGAGCCTACCATAAGATGCTAAGCCTTTTTCTCAAAATAAATCGTTGTCACTAATCAATATCTATCAGCCACTTTGATGCTCCAGAGGAAATATTTAATTCTGTTTTAAGTATAACCTTCCAGCCAATAAAACAACTGCCGTCAAGTATTTCTAGCCGTAATTTCAGCCATACTAACGCCACAAGGATTGACTTGTCAATTCCTTTTGCGAGCACAAGTATCTACCTGTCTGCATTTTATGGTGGACAATATCAAAGGAGAACAGTAGAAATATGGCAGGCTTTTGAACAGGAAAGGCCTCCAAAAAGTATTATCAGATTCAAATTCACTGACGTCATAACTGCTCAAAACTGTTGATGGAAAACTTGGGATTCAGGAGGTTATGGCAAAATTACGAACATCTAGATTCAGGAGTGTGCACAGCTGAACTATGCAAGACTACTGAAGCAGCAGTTTGAGGAGTTACAGAATTCTGGAGAATGCCCCAGGAATTCCGATTCACATATCGTAAAGAAGACTGCTCAAAGAGTCGGACAACTTCGATCCTTTTGGGCTTAGGGCATCCAATGAACCAATAAAATACTAAAAGGCTCAAAATGCACATATTAACCAGATAATATGAAAGGAGAAAAGTGAAAACTACAATAGTGATGCACCTGAATACCCATATCCTGAGACCAGCAGCTATCAGCTCCCGATAGATAGGAAGCATGGATACTGGAGAATCTGCCCAGTACTCCCCAACAATATCACTGCAATTAAAAAGTAACAAAAAATGTTACTGCAAAGTAAACATGTAAAACAGAAAACTTGCAAAATATGAAAATGCACCTGCATGTTTTCCAGGAATACGGAATCCCGGTTGTGTTGGCATGTAAAGCCTTCTGAACTTCCGGATGATTGAAGTACACTTGCGAATACCTCTCAGTGCATGGGTCATACGCTCTGGACATCCATGGCTAAGATTAAAAGCAACAACGTTAACCCAACAAGGACTCTCTGTTAAAGAAACTTAAAAACAACTCTGTTATTATTTGAAGAATTAAAGCACACCGGCCAATATCCAAAAAATTTGGAACTTGTCAAAACTTCTCATCATCATCATCATCATCGAGCCTTTGTCAAAAACTAGTAAAAGTTGCTACAAGAATCCTTCTCTTCCATTCTCCCCTATCCAAGCATTCCAAGCAATCAAGTCCTTTTCATTACCTCTTTCCATGTTACTCTTGCTCTACCCTTGGCTCATCTTACTCTTACCCCATCAACTTGGCACGAGATGCTTTTTTATCCAGGGGCATCTAAATGCCTTTGATGTATATGAGCAAACCATCAGAAGCAAAATTCCCTCATATTTTCCTCAGTTACTGATGTAAAAAAACCGCTGATGTCCGATCAAGAAACTTCTACTAGTTACTAATTTCTTACTCTACCCCCTCCTTGTGTGGCCGCTCATCCAGCTAAGCATGCCCAGTGCAGCTACACTCATCTTATGTGTATGGTGCTTCATAGTTGCACAAGATTTGGGATCAAACAACATATGTGGCCTCACTGCCTTCCTGTAAAATTTATCTTCACCTTGAGAGGAATATCACAATCGCACAGCACTCACACTTCTACTTGCTCTTATACAATGGGCAATATCCTCATCAACCTCTCCCTCCTTGTGCAATATTGACCCAAGATACCTAACTGAAGAAGTAACCAAGTCCAAAAACCATGCGTTTACAAGTCGAAGGGTAGGAGAGAGTGCTTCCTCTTCTTAGGTTAGTGCCCATCCATAATTACCTCACCCACATGAATTGCATTCCAGATACTCTGTCTAGGAAGGTGGAACCTAAAGCCTTTGTTTTCTAAAGTACTTCCTCATTGTTCTGACTTAATCATCCACTCATAACAATACATCATGGGACCTAGTCCTGAATGCTCTCAGTAAGCACATCCATATACAAAGTAGAAAGACATAGGCTCAAACTTGTTAGAAGCACCGTAAAGAACAAATATAAAAACTAGGTTTGTCTTGAAAATAGATAAACTAGTTCAAAACGCTCCAACCATGTGATATGCGAGCTACTTGGGAAGGCTACATGAGAACAAACGCTGTGGTGATCATCAAGAAGGAGTGAAGTAGAGATGCTATAAAACTTGTCTTGTTCTTCGGTATTTCGAGAAAATCAAATGACCATATTGTCAAAACTTTTAAAATCAAATGAC
>JAVXUO010001729.1:0-28883 GCA_033065855.1 Escallonia rubra
GAGTAATTAACTCATCAAGATCACTCGGATAACAGATCTTAGCTTACAAGCTCGTCAAATCACCCGGACCTTAAGGATAAAATAATGTGGAACATTCTATGTATCCAAGAGCCCGACTAAGTCACGAAATTCACCACACAATTTAGAAGCAGTGCGTACGAACTGTCAAGGAGCCTCCCAACGACATAGAAAGGAGACAATGACAGCGGTTTCGCAAATGGGCAGTAAGAGACTCAGGGTAACTAATGTTCTAGATCTAATATAAGCAAAAAGTTCTAGTACTCAGCAGTTATTCTCAGGACCCCTTTTATTTTTATTTTTCCTTTTGTTTTAAGGAGTTTTTGAACCAAATTTCCATAACAATCAATTGGTTGTTAAACAATTCTAGTGTTTATTTAACATTGTATAATATTGTACTTATTACACAAGGTGCGTTTCTCTTGAAATCCAATATGACTAGACAACTCATTCGCAAGACAAAGTAGAAAGTTGTATACCGATTAAACTTGAAGCTGTCGCATTAAGCATATAGATTACCTCAATAAGATATTGAAGTAACTAACCAACGCAATCAATATATAATACAGGACATTAACAGGAGGTTCTTTTGCAAGTTCAAAAAAGGTTTTGGCCACCAACCATACAAAGAGAAGAATAATAGCAAACAGAAGTAAAATCAAAGCACTCCAATGTACCTGGTGAGGAACTACAAGCAACTGAGGAAGGAGTGGCTGGCGATGCACAATCTGAAAATCCTATGACTCTAGGACTTTTATCAGCCATAACTGAGACTTGAGAAGGCATAGATTCTGCATTATTAATACAGATGTCCACTTCATTTTTGGCAGAAGTGTCATCAGGGCCCTCAACTTTCTTCTTCTCATATTTTGCAAGCCCCTCACCCCATCCAAGGCGTGGCTTCTTCCGCGAACCCATCTCTTCAGGCGGAGCGGCAGATGTCACACAGGCAGCAGCATCCCCTGAAGGGGACTCTGTAGGTGTCGCGCTTCTGAGATGCGGTACCTCCATCTTTGCTTCAATCGGATCTACTCCCATGCTCTTGGAGCTACTTGAATGGCTAAAACCAGATCCCCGTGATGACAAGCTTCCAGAACGTGTCCACTTAAGAGGCTTCCAATCAATTGACCCCAATGAAGTCTCTCTCTCAAATCTCTGAACTGAACCCAACCCCTCCACACATCCGGACTTATCATGCTGGTCTTTAAATTGAAATTGATCCGATGTGTTTACAAATTCAGAATGGGGGTGAGAATTGTATGTTACCATATGATCAACGGACCTCTCAATGTTCACTCCAAAGGGCCTGCCAGGACCATTTGGCGATCCGGCTGTTTCGCAGGAGTGTCCTTTCCAATCCTTCTGCCCAACAGACCCCCGATTCTCCCTGCCATTCCTGCAATACTTTCCATCTCCACGGGACCCAGATGGCCGATCTTCATCGACAGTCTTGTCAACGGACCTAGCCGGCATGAACCCACGACCAGATTCTTCAGAAAACATATGCCAGCCGCCCTGCTTAACATGACCTTCAGTAGAAAACATTCAACCAAGAAAGGAACATAACAAATCATTAAAATTCCCACATGCAAGGTATACTGCCTACAACAAAATAATGATAATTTCTTTGCACAAAAACTAAACGCATTAAAGGGAACCCCAGATCTAACAATAGCAAACTCACAATAAACATCATACAGATCGTCCCAACCAAACACATAGAACTTTGTGTCTGTGTGACTGATAAACAGAGACATAGAAAGAGAGAGAGAGAGAGAGGTGAATAGCTACCAATTCAAGCCCTTGAAAATTCTGGTAGGGGCATCAACTGCAAACCAAAACTACTTCGATAAAACCATGGTACGCCTAAAATCACCACTATCAACAAAAGAAAACCCTAGATCCGACCAAACCCAACACGCAACTATATGCGTGAGTAAAAAAGAGCAGTTAACCAATTCATGCCCCTGAAAGCCGTTTGGCGCTTTAACTGACACTAAAACCTAACATTAAAAAAAAAAATCTAGATTTAGGAAAAGGGGCCGCCCATTGGATTCATACCTATTTGGTAGCCAACTCATGTCCTAGACTCCTCGTAAAAACCCTTTTGGCCGCTTGTACTCATACTAGGGCCTAACATAAAAATTAAAAAGAAAAACACTAGATTTTAGAAAAGGGGGGCGCGCGTCAGATCCATATGTATAGACGAGCCAATTCATGCCTCTTGGGAATCTAATTGAAAAACAAGCAACAAAACCCTAGATAGAACCAAATACAAAGAGAGGTAGAAATTGAAAACGCTAACCAAGAGGCCTGGGGCGGGAGTCGGATCCCCAGTTCCGGTACGATCCGTGCCCGTTCCCGTGGTGGTGCGGGGCGGTATCCCGGTGGTCCCGCCACCTGCTTGACCCGCCCAAAAACTCCGCCGCCGAAGTCGACGACGACGGCTTCTTCCGATCGAACGGCAATGGCTCCGGCGGCATCAAAGCAGTCGCATCGGCACACGCCGCCGCATCTAGGGTTTCGAATCGGTGGATACACAGAGAGGCGTGGGCCCACGAGGCGATGAATTAGGGTTCGGTGGTGAAGAAGAAGGAGAGGGATTTCTCTGTCTTAGGGCTAATGGAAAATCTGATTTGAGGCGATAAGGGACAAACAGAGCCTGTAGACTTCAATAGGGGGAGAGAGAGAGAGAGGAGAGAGAAAACTGTGTTGCTTTGTTATACTTTGTGTGTGTGCTTGTGTGTATCTCAACGGCGCAATTATACTACAATTTATTCTCTTTTCGCGTCCGCTGAATATTTAATCCTATATTTTTGTATTTTTTACAAATAAAAAACGTACATTTATTCATCTCGCTGATTTTTATTATATACCCCGTATATATATAATAATAATGAATTAATAATCATCACTCGTAAAAAATACATAAGCAGTGACAGGCTTGGAGCACCAAACTTGTTCGGCTTGGTTTTTTAGCCTACTCATTCGAGTGTTACAAACTCAAATAACTTTCTATACATGTTTTAAAGGCGACTTTATTAACTATTAAATTTGTACATTACTTCACAAATGCTCGACCTTTCGAGTTCATGCCTAAACTCAAAGGTTTTTATCACTAACTTGTGTAGGTTCCATATTCGTTGATAATACATTTCCTTCCGCTTCCACTTCCTATGTTAATAGGGGTGGGATGTTGCTGCTTCTTTTTCTTTTTTTCCTTAATGAAATATCTTCGTCGTATGTGAATTTTTCAGAGTATTTTATTGTTACGTATCATCATGATTTTGTTGGCTGCATTTAGCAACGGCATCTGGGACTATCGTCGTTCTCTATAGGTCTTTTTTTATTTTTCTTTTCATTAATGAAGTTTTCGAAATTGCTAAAAAATGATGACTTACGCTATACATCGACAATGACATTTACTTAGAAACACCATAAAATGCTACTCTCTCCGTTCCATAAAAATTTATCATATTTTATTTTTGGGTCGTCCTACAAAAATTGCTCATTTTTCAAATTAAGAAAGGTTCTGTAAGTATTGCTACTTATCTACCATTTTTAATATTTTTTATTTTATTTCTCTCTCCACATTTAATTATACACCAACTCATTTTCTCTTTCATGGCCCGTTTTCTTTACTTTTTTTATTTTCATTTTTGTCTTCATATTTAACACTTCACTAATGCATCGTCTATTTCCTTGTCCACTTTCTTCCCTCCTCTCTCTTGAGAGCAGAATGGGAAATAGACAATATATAACACAAACCCTTAATCTGCGTGCAAAAAAAAAATGCGATCAATTTATGTAAGACGGAAGTAGTATGAAAGTTTTTTTTGTGTAGGCTTGTATTCATATTCTGCTTTTCGTCAATGAAATTCTTAAAGTTAATTCAAAAGAATTAATAAAACACTATATATAACAGTGACGTTTACTTGTAGACACTAAAAATGTCACGAAAATTCGTTCCGTAAAAGTTTTGTATAAAAAAAAGCTATATAAAGTTTTGTCGTTGCTCGTCTCTGTTTGACAACACTTTTTTTTTGTTTTCAGTTTCAAAAAAAAAAAAATTAAAGAGCAGTTTAAATTTTATTTTTTTTACAAAAATAAATGGGTGTTTGATAACCCAGTTTTTTTTTTTTTTGAGTTTTTTTTTTTTGTGGTGGGACGTGGCGGTGGCCGACAGTGGCTGGTGGCTATCGGCAGTGGTCGCTGGCCGCCGGCAGTCGCCGACGGTGGTCACCGGAGGTGGCTGCCGGCGGCCGGTGATCGCCGACGGTGGTGATGGTGGTCTCAAAAAAAAAACTCATTTTTGGAATTTTTTTTTTCTTCTTCAGTTTAAAAACTAATTTTTTTAACTGAATAAGAAAAAAAGAAAAATGGGTTATAAAACGTAATTTTTTTTTCCAGTTTTCAAAACTAGAAAAAAAAAAATTTGTCAAACAGAAACAGGGCTGAAAGAGTTAGGCCCGGGAATGCACAGCCATAAATGATCCAACTGTCTGTGCTCAATTTTCGTGACATTCCGAGAATGCCCCTGGTTTTGGATTGTGAATTCATAGATGCCGGCCGGACTTTTGTGTCATTTGACTTATTTCATGAGCTCTGCTTTTGGTAACGTAGCTGATTTGGCCTCAGGATTTTGGTGACGTCATTTTCCTTTTGGGTGCATTATTTAAATTAACAAAATATTAACAGGGGACAGGAAAAGGATATTCTTCTGGGCCTACGGGATGGGCTGAAATTTGGGACTTAATTATTTGACCAGCGGGAAGGGAAGGCGCCAAGATTCTGGGTTTCGTGTGTCTTTTTCTTCTCTTGGAGGATTTTATGCTTTAAATTTGGTAAAAAATATGCAACAATGGCATATTTAAATCACTAGGTGGGAGCGCAAGTGAGATTGAAAGCAAGAGCGTGAAGAATGAACAAAGTCGTCCTATATTTAGTAGTTAGAGCGTGAAAGCGCAGAGCGAGAGCGCTGTCCACTTTAAAAGAATTCGGTGACTTTGTGTTATATATAAGATTTTAATTAAAATTATGATCTACACATTCTTTTGTGTGGAGCCTGGGCCCACATGGGCATTTTTTCAAAAAAGGTTAAATGTGATTGTCAATTTTTACATTTTTTTATCTCCAAATTATCCAATTTAATGTGTTTTTTAATAGCTCACTCAATATTTTTGTTACACGTTTGCTTTTACTGGCTACTCACAGGTTTTTTGTATAAAAAAAAAAGTGGGGGTTCGTTTTTATTTTAGCAATAATATTTTTTTTTGCAAAAATAAATTTATAGATGGCATTTTATTAATTCCTTGCGAGTATTTTTCAGTTGAAAATTTGGCCTCCTTAATGGGGTGTTCCATAAACCAAAAGAAAAAAGCCAAGTTGTTCTCAAATTCACATCAGATGCAGAGTGCAACATTGGTCTCGTATTAGACTGGACTTTTCCTACTACCCCTTGACCAGACTCATTGTGCTGAAGGTGTACTTTGTTAGATGATTGACTGGGCAGTCCAAATTCAAGATTTGGTGGGGATGATAACACTCAGCAATGGCTTGCAGGGTTGTGAAGTTTCAAAGTGATAGTGATTAGTGAGGTTGGTAGATTGCTTTATTCCACATTTCTTCTGCTCAAGTGTAAGCTTCTCTTAATATAAGTTATCAAAGCAGGAAGAAGTAGAAAACAGAGAGTTATTAGAACCGCAAATGATTTGTGGGAGCTGTAAATTCAATTATTATTATTAATTTTTTTATTATTATTATATATATATATATATATATATATGGGGGGCTATCCCGTCGACCGGTGGGAAAATAAAAATTTTCCACCAATCGCAGGTAAGAGCAGCGATCGGAAGCACGGACAAAAAAAAGGACGAAAAGGACGAAAAGGGACCAAAATGGCACGAGAAATTCACCAAAATATCACGAGAAAATGAAATTATCGCGAGAAAATGGGCATTAATGCCCAATCGCAAGTCTTTCATGCGATTGGCATTAATGCCCAATCGCAAGTCCTACATGCGATTGGCATTATTGCCGTGACCCCCACCCCCCCTTGCCCCCCACCCCCCTTGCCCCCCACCCCGTGGCCCCCACTTTTCTTTTTCTTTCTCTCTTCTTTCCTTTTTTTTTCTTTTTTTCTTCTTTCCCTTTTTTTTCTTTCTTTCTTCTTCCTTTTTTCTTTATTGTCTTTTCACCCCATAGCCCATTTTTATGAGCATATTCAAAAAATTAGACTCGTTAATCTCAGGGTATTCTAATGAAATGTATTTCGGCGAAAAACGAGACACGTTATTTTTTGAGTTTTCCTATGAAGGGCCTATTCGGGCACACTTTAGGGGCCAATTCATAACGTTCGAAAAATCTTGTAATTTTTTTTGTCACTTTTTTTTCGCTCACTGCACATGAGGCACGCTAGTTAGCCCATTCTTATGTATTTCGGCGAAAAACGAGACACGTTATTTTTTGGGTTTTCCTATGAAGGCCCTATTCGGGCACACTTTAGGAGCCAATTCATAACGTTCGAAAAATCTTGTAATTTTTTTTTGTCACTTTTTTTCACTCATTGCACATGAGGCACGCTAGTTAGCCCATTCTTATGTATTTCGGCGAAAAACGAGACACGTTATTTTTTGGGTTTTCCTATGAAGGGCCTATTCGGGCACACTTTATGGGCCAATTCATAACGTTCGAAAAATCTTGTAATTTTTTTTGTCACTTTTTTTTCGCTCATTGCACATGAGGCACGCTAGTTAGCCCATTTCTATGAATTTCGGCGAAAAATGAGACAGGGTCTTTGTTTTGCACTTTGGCAAAATCACGCTCTAGCTATTTTTTATAAATTCGTGAAAATTTTTATATGTCTAAACTTTATAAATCACGCTCTAAAGACTCAAAAGAATTTTATATGTCTAAACTTGCAGAAAATATTAAAGAATTTTACCTGGTACAGATCTTTTGAAAATACCTAGGGTCTCTGTTTTTCACTTTGGCAAAATCATGCTCTAGATATTTTTTATAAATTCGTGAAAAAACTGTCTAATTAAGTTTTGGGAAAATTAGGAAAAAGTGGGTTTTTGGGTAAAATTTTTGGGGATGATGGGTTTGTTTTGAAAACTTGTGAAAAAGTGGGGCAGCTTTTTAAAATTTCTGAACAAGGGGAGAGGTTAGGAAAAAATGGGTTTTCTTAACTCCTTTAATTTGCTCTTCCCAAATTACCCCTGCCCCTAAAAGAATGACCTCCTGTTATAGTCCCTTCCCCACGCCTGATTTGCTCCCTCCTTGGCAGTGGGTGTGTGAAAGGCAATGAGAATATATGCTGAAATGTGTGATCCTGTGTGTGTGGGGTGAGAATAGTGGGACTGCTGTGTGGGAAATGATATATGTGAAATGGGTTTGTGAGATTTCATGAAGTGGGTTTGTATATTGCTTGTGTGTGTTTGTGTGATAGTGTGTATAAAGGAGAAGAGGAGGGACAGCCGTGCTGTGTATGAGTGTGTTCTGGGTTTGGACAGAAGGTGTAGAGAAGAAGAAGATGGGTAAAAGGTTAACAATTCTGTGCAGTGGGAGTGGTACACTGTGCTTGCACAGTTGTACCACGTAGCTATGGGGCATCGTGCAATTCTCATAAAATGCTGAAACTTTACAGGAATATTCTTGGGATAATTCTAGAATTACTGTTAAAATTTCAGATTTTTCTGATATCGTTTAATATTTTCAATATGTTTTGAAAGTTTAGTTACTCTAAAATTAGTTTGGAGCCCTTACAATGGTTAATAAATTCTGGAACAATTACTGTAATGATTTTATGATGTAAATAAGTTTCTTTTTAAGTTTCGCAATTTTTAGAGTTGATTTGATACTAATTCCATATCGTATTTGATTTAGCAAAACGGATGATTTTAAAATGGTTTCGTTACTTTTAAAATCCTAATTTCTGTTTCACTATTTTTCTTATATATTTTGAAGCTATCATGAAAATTATGGGACTTTGATTTGGGCTAGAAGCATTAATTGCTCTTTTTGGGTTTTTTCTGGTATTTAAGAAAATCGTTTTGAATTTGAAAATATTCAAAATTTCAGAAAATTTATATTGTAACTTGTTATGCTGTTTTAATGTACAAAAGAATTTTATAAGAATTTATTATCATTCTAGAGTGTCTTAATGCGTTACAGACTGTGCAAGGTTATCGGTTAGCTAGGTTTAGCTGCTCGAGCAATCCGGTTCGTTTTCGTTTACTTTAAGAGTGTCAGAGTGAGCAATGATTAAGATTAAGCATTATATTAATAATTTGTGAGGCTATGCTGAATTCTAATAATTAATTTTTCCATTTAGGTTAATTCGAGGTTTGAACAAGGTTGAATAACAGCGAGCGCATAACCTGGATCGTATTAAGGGATTTTTATCCGAACCAAACTCTTCATATTTGATTTCGTACGTTCTCTTGATTTGTTAGTTTCATGCAGTGTGGACTTGTGCCTAATGTTGGTGATTCTCAAGATGGTGAAAACGATGTTGGACCTTGCGTGCCTTCAACAACCCATGAAGAAAATGACAACATTAGCACTTTCTGTGTCTGCTAAACCACAACAACGTCGATTAAATGCCATTCGCAAATGTCGTATGCATCGCGCAAACGACCTACGGTATTAGTAAACGCAACAATGATGCCATCAATATTACGCCGTGCAAATAACGTTGTTCCAGCAACTGTCTTACACACATATGAGTGTTTACTGGCAACCCGCTAATAATATTTTTTAACGGATACATAAAAATCCCAAGCATGGTTACACAGACAAAAAGTTACAGTTACACATATTGATCACATCATGTTTAGGTGAGAGTGGGGGCCAGTTGGAAAATGGGGAGCACAGTAAATGCTTCTAACCCCCTTGGCAAGAATGCTCATCAAAACGTAGGATGTTGACAACCATCAATAATCCCAACCCCCTTGGCAATGTTCCTCTTAGCCCGTGATTTCTGCACGGTCATCCCACGTATGCAGTGCTCCCACCCAGAAGAAATGGAGCTAGGATCCGCCCCGTAAGTTTTGCATAAATTGACTTGCGCATCCGCACAATCCGACAAGCACATTTGCAGAAACCGACTGGTGGTTTTGCAGAAACCGACTGGTGGTTTTGCAGAAACCGACTGGTGGTTTTGCAGAAACCGACTGGTGTTTTTTCAGAAACCAACTGGTGTTTTTGCAGAAACCGACTGGTGGTTTTGCAGAAATCGACTGGTGCCACCATGATCCGTTTGCGTCTACACTTCCGCTTCCTTAGAAAATTCACGCTAAACACATCAACCACCCCGCATTGGACTCCTCATGGCCGAAACAACCACGATAAAACGGGGCGATAAGATGCGCCCTAGCGGAGAGGTTACGTAATTTCATAAAACCGAGTTAGCTTACTAGCGGGGGACACTGACAGCCCTCAGTGAACACGAGAGGTGCAAGGGCAATGTGTTTGCGTGGGGCCCGCAAGGGCATCCCACATATGTAGTGGTCCCGCCGAGATCATTTTTCTTGCGGGGCCCGGGCCCCATATGCTAAGTTTTGCATAAATTGACTTGCGCATCCGCACAATCCGACGAGCACATTTGTAGAAACCGACTGGTGGTTTTGCAGAAACCGACTTTTGTTTTTGCAGAAACTGACTTGTGTTTTCGCAGAAACCGACTGGTGTTTTCGCAGAAACCGACTGTTGTTTTCGCAGAAACCGACTGTTGTTTTCGCACAAACCGACTGGTGCCACCACGATCCTTGCTTCTAGCTCTGTACTGTGGTCCCCATTTAACCGTTTCGGATCACTTACATTAAGATTCTTGCTTCTGCTGATGTATTATTAGACAAATTACTGGCTCAAAATTCTATGTTTCTTTCAACGTTGCTGATTATTGTAAGCTGAAAGTTTTTACAGACTAGTGATGTTCATGTTATTTAGCTAAGCAATGGTGTTCAGCATTGTAAATAAGATTTTAAGTACTCTTATCAATGGTAAAGCAGTCTAACTTATATCAATTATTTATATTTTTACTACTTTTAGAAGCACATAACTCTAATTTCTTTTACTTCAACCAGCACCAGACCTTTCTCTATGCAATCTGCAAACACTTTAAACAGAGAAACGGCTTCTGGACTTGTGGTTCCGAGGAGTGGCACTTACGATCATTTGGAAGGAAATTTAGGAATTGGAAGGCCAAGGTAAATAAGGATTCGACATTGTCATATGATGATCAAATTAAGAGAAAACCAGCTCGAGTCAAGCTAGTTCAGTGGAAGAATCTTGCTGCACATTAGGGTACTCAAAAGGCCACGGTACGTACCTTTAATGTTCAGTTCCTTTGTAATCACTTCTTATGAATATGGGGAATGCTACATGTTTGACATGCAATTTGGCATGAATCTGAGTAGTATTTCTAGACTGCAGGTTGAATGTAAATTCCCTCACATAATCCTCAATTTTATCCAACAAATCAATCTCAATCGCCAATATCTTTATTTCCACTATGCTAGTAACGTGCCGGGCTAGTCGAAAATCAAAGTTTATCATAGTCAGCACTTGTGCCCCCCGTAATTTCTGCATAAAAAGACTGGGGCATCAGCAGAATCTGACATGCACTTTTACATAAAAGGACTTGTGTTTCGGCAGAATGTGACTAGTTTCACCCAGACCGTGTTTCTACACTGTTCTTCTATGATTGATCGGTAAACACACTCCGAAGTGGATCATTTTCTCCTCGGCACCAACGTGTATATTTGGGCCGAAAAAATGCGGTCTAATTGAGAAGTGACAAAACGCGGTACTTTTCATTACAAAAGAAGTTCATATATGATAATAATAGCGATAACAAATCAAGAGAACGTACGAAATCAAATATGAAGAGTTTGGTTCGGATAAAAATCCCTTAATACGATCCAGGTTATGCGCTCGCTGTTATTCAACCTTGTTCAAACCTCGAATTAACCTAAATGGAAAAATTAATTATTAGAATTCAGCCTAGCCTCACAAATTATTAATATAATGCTTAATCTTAATCATTGCTCACTCTGACACTCTTAAAGTAAACGAAAACGAACCGGATTGCTCGAGCAGCTAAACCTAGCTAACCGATAACCTTGCACAGTCTGTAACGCATTAAGACACTCTAGAATGATAATAAATTCTTATAAAATTCTTTTGTACATTAAAACAGCATAACAAGTTACAATATAAATTTTTTGAAATTTTGAATATTTTCAAATTCAAAACGATTTTCTTAAATACCAGAAAAAACCCAAAAAGAGCAATTAATGCTTCTAGCCCAAATCAAAGTCCCATAATTTTCATGATAGCTTCAAAATATATAAGAAAAATAGTGAAACAGAAATTAGGATTTTAAAAGTAACGAAACCATTTTAAAATCATCTGTTTTGCTAAATCAAATACGATATGGAATTAGTATCAAATCAACTCTAAAAATTGCGAAACTTAAAAAGAAACTTATTTACATCATAAAATCATTACAGTAATTGTTCCAGAATTTATTAACCATTGTAAGGGCTCCAAACTAATTTTAGAGTAACTAAACTTTCAAAACATATTGAAAATATTAAACGATATCAGAAAAATCTGAAATTTTAACAGTAATTCTAGAATTATCCTAAGAATATTCCTGTAAAGTTTCAGCATTTTATGAGAATTGCACGATGCCCCATAGCTACGTGGTACAACTGTGCAAGCACAGTGTACCACTCCCACTGCACAGAATTGTTAACCTTTTACCCATCTTCTTCTTCTCTACACCTTCTGTCCAAACCCAGAACACACTCATACACAGCACGGCTGTCCCTCCTCTTCTCCTTTATACACACTATCACACAAACACACACAAGCAATATACAAACCCACTTCATGAAATCTCACAAACCCATTTCACATATATCATTTCCCACACAGCAGTCCCACTATTCTCACCCCACACACACAGGATCACACATTTCAGCATATATTCTCATTGCCTTTCACACACCCACTGCCAAGGAGGGAGCAAATCAGGCGTGGGGAAGGGACTATAACAGGAGGTCATTCTTTTAGGGGCAGGGGTAATTTGGGAAGAGCAAATTAAAGGAGTTAAGAAAACCCATTTTTTCCTAACCTCTCCCCTTGTTCAGAAATTTTAAAAAGCTGCCCCACTTTTTCACAAGTTTTCAAAACAAACCCATCATCCCCAAAAATTTTACCCAAAAACCCACTTTTTCCTAATTTTCCCAAAACTTAATTAGACAGTTTTTTCACGAATTTATAAAAAATATCTAGAGCATGATTTTGCCAAAGTGAAAAACAGAGACCCTAGGTATTTTCAAAAGATCTGTACCAGGTAAAATTCTTTAATATTTTCTGCAAGTTTAGACATATAAAATTCTTTTGAGTCTTTAGAGCGTGATTTATAAAGTTTAGACATATAAAAATTTTCACGAATTTATAAAAAATAGCTAGAGCGTGATTTTGCCAAAGTGCAAAACAAAGACCCTGTCTCATTTTTCGCCGAAATTCATAGAAATGGGCTAACTAGCGTGCCTCATGTGCAATGAGCGAAAAAAAAAGTGACAAAAAAAATTACAAGATTTTTCGAACGTTATGAATTGGCCCATAAAGTGTGCCCGAATAGGCCCTTCATAGGAAAACCCAAAAAATAACGTGTCTCGTTTTTCGCCGAAATACATAAGAATGGGCTAACTAGCGTGCCTCATGTGCAATGAGCGAAAAAAAAGTGACAAAAAAAAATTACAAGATTTTTCGAACGTTATGAATTGGCCCCTAAAGTGTGCCCGAATAGGGCCTTCATAGGAAAACCCAAAAAATAACGTGTCTCGTTTTTCGCCGAAATACATAAGAATTGGCTAACTAGCGTGCCTCATGTGCAGTGAGCGAAAAAAAAGTGACAAAAAAATTACAAGATTTTTCGAACGTTATGAATTGGCCCCTAAAGTGTGCCCGAATAGGCCCTTCATAGGAAAACTCAAAAAATAACGTGTCTCGTTTTTCGCCGAAATACATTTCATTAGAATACCCTGAGATTAACGAGTCTAATTTTTTGAATATGCTCATAAAAATGGGCTATGGGGTGAAAAGACAATAAAGAAAAAAGGAAAGAAGAAAAAAAAAAAAAAAAAGGGAAAGAAGAAAGAAAGAAAAAAAAAGGAAAGAAGAGAGAAAGAAAAAGAAAAGTGGGGGCCACGGGGTGGGGGGCAAGGGGGGTGGGGGGCAAGGGGGGGTGGGGGTCACGGCAATAATGCCAATCGCATGTAGGACTTGCGATTGGGCATTAATGCCAATCGCATGAAAGACTTGCGATTGGGCATTAATGCCCATTTTCTCGCGATAATTTCATTTTCTCGTGATATTTTGGTGAATTTCTCGTGCCATTTTGGTCCCTTTTCGTCCTTTTTTTTGTCCGTGCTTCCGATCGCTGCTCTTACCTGCGATTGGGTGGGAAAATTTTTATTTTCCCACCGGTCGATGGGGATCGCCCCCCATATATATATATATATATATATATATATATATATATATATATATATATGATCAACGTTTACAAAATATACGTACTCAATTTTTATTTTTATATATCTATCATAGCATTCTTTTAGTATTGTGTTAAAGAGATACTACAAGTGTGCAATTTTCCCTCCAAACAACTGTAGAGCTGCATATCTCAAAGGCTTTCTCATATGTCTTCACTAGCTCTCAAATCTGAACGTTACTCACTCACATCTTTTTATAGACAATAAATTACTTATTTCTGAGTTACAGCTACCTAGCAGAGGGAATGGTATCTATAGTTATAAATACCATACCAGAGCACGTACCGTCTTCTCTATAAAATGAAACATACCAGTACCGTTTCGGTATCGTCTCAGATTTTTCATTACTTATATACATATAGATATATATTATAAAACAATCAAATTGCCTGGCATTTCATTGTAATCCAGTAAAGTTCGCATCCCAAAAAACATGCATAAAGGTAGTCATTTAAGCTGAATAAGATATAGCAAAGTTCATAAACAATAAACTTATTGATCGATCACTCGATATAATGATAATGATCTCCCTCCCCTCCGAATTCCCAATCATATTGGCTAGGAATGCCATGAAGTGCATCTTCCGCATCCTTGTAATGTACTTCTTCATCTTCTAAGTTAACTGCAGCAGGCTCTAGTTGAAGGACATTCCATCCACCATCATTATCTAGATGTTCTTGGGTAATAACAGATTCTTCCTCGGATACCCAATCAGCAAGAACATCAATGTTATCGTGTTATCGTGGCTAACAGGATCAAGTGCTTCTTTTGTTTGACCAATAGCCCTGTAATAAATTTACAAGATAAAAACAGGTTGATAAAGAATTTTGCAAATAATGTACATATCACGTATTTTAATTGCAAAATGATTATTACAATGTTACCTTTCTCGAAGTTTCAAGTTATAACGAACAAAAACAAGATCATTTAGTCGTTTGTGCTTCAATCTATTGCGCTTTTTGGAATGGATAAACTCAAACACACTCCAATTTCTTTCACACCCAGTTGCACTAGTACATTGACTAAGTACATGTATTGCAAACTTTTGCAAATCCGGACAGTTGTTTCCAAATTGCTCCCACCATGCAACTATATTAGAAAATAAAAGAACTTGACACGTTAAGAATTTTAAACAAAATCGGTTGCAGTAAGAATTTTAAGATGCTTATCAACTATCTAATAAGAATGTAACTACTTGACAAACTTTTGCAATTCAACAAAGAGCATAAATGGAAGGATAAATGTCTAACTCGGATTTAGCTTTTCACGCTGACGAACAACAATAGGCATACAAAAGTCACACGTACCTTGCTTGTACTCTTCGAGTTGTGAACTGATCAAGTCTTGCATGTAATCATCAGGCACTAAAGTTGTAATCGTACTAAGTAAGCCTCTAGTAACCTCCTTTTGCTTCTTGAAAGAGGGCTTGAAAAAAATTCCAGGATTAAGAAAACAGCCGGTTGAATGAAGTGGGGTTGAAAGTTATTTATCCCACCTCGCATCAATCGCTCTGAGGACTGGCATATAAAGGGATAACCGGTTCTTCAAGTTTGATTTGATTGTCTCATTCGCCTTGTCAATGGCTTCATACAAGTACCCCATAGAAGGCTTCTCATCACCGTCGGTGAGACGAAGAACCCTCACCAAAGGTTCACTAAGCTTCACAACATGCTGACATTGCAACTAAAAGTCACTATCCTCTAGCACCAATTTTGCCAAGTACCCCATAGAAGTACCCCATAGAAGGCTTCTCATCACCGTCGGTGAGACGAAGAACCCTCACCAAAGGTTCACTAAGCTTCACAACATGCTGACATTGCAACTAAAAGTCACTATCCTCTAGCACCAATTTTGCCAACAGCACTTTTGGCAAGCTTAGAATTAAGCCTCTTATCACAAGTGAACATATGTCTAAGCTCTTTCTTAAACTTGAGCAAGCATTGAAGACTTAGAAAATTAGTTACAAATCTAGTTATTCCGGGCCGACACAGTTCTCTACCATTGGTAAACTCTTTTCTAATCATATTCACAACAAACCCATGATTGCAAATAAACTTTGTGATGTTTTTGGCTTTTATAATGGTAGCATCTACAGTGGGGAAGTGTTTAACATCAGTGAGGTTCTCTAACATCAAGTCTATGCAATGAGCTGCACAAGGAGCCCAAAAAAAAGTCATACTCCCTTTGTAACCTTTTCCCAGCTGCTTTTATAAGCGGTCTCATTATCAGTGATGAACTGAACAATGTAATTAGGACCGATAAGCTGAACAACTTCATTGAAAATGCCATAAAGTGTATCAGCATCCTTAGTAAGGCTAGATGCATCAATTGATTTCAAAAACACGGTACCCTTAGGACAATAAACAAGAAAGTTGATAACATGCTCTTGCGTACGATTAGACCATCCATCAGACATAATAGAACAACCATATAGCTCACATATAGGCCTAAATTCATCTAGGTATGTACTGATCTCATCAACTAAAGTTCGCAACAAGTTTCCCCTTAAGTCATGGAAAGATGGTGCTTTAAATCCTGGTCCAACATCTAATGCAACGTCAAACATTGGTTGGTAATACTTAGAATGAGCCCCATTAAATGGTACATTAGCATCGTACTACCAACGTGCAACTGCTAATTTAGCATTATCAATCATTTCTTTAGTTGCCATTGCACTTTTTATAGAAGGTTGAGACCCTGGAGTTGTTCTTGGGGCAAAAAAGCTACTAACATTTTTCCTTTTACTTGCAACTACAACTTCCCTCCCTTTCTTTTTTTCAGCATTACCAACGGAACCAGCCGACACAACAATATCTTCAATGTCATCATCTACATCAGCGCAATCACCATAGCCAATATTCACATTTTACTTTTCCTTCCTTGCTTTTGCTTTTTGATACCCTTCAAGCAATTGTTTAATCTGCCATCTTACGTCATGCGAAGCTTTTTTGCAAGCTTCAACTTGTCATGTAACCCCAGCAAGGTACATCTTTAATCGAGTTATTCCTCCACCTTTAAGGTGTTTGTCACAATGAATGCAGATGGTGTTGTTTCTTTTTCCCGCAACCACTTTACCGTGAGCCCATGCAGGATCATCAGATCTAGCTGGAGCCGAGGCAATAGATGAAGAATTATCTGTCATATTCTGGCACAAGCAAGACTTGAGCTAATCAGTACTAAAAACCCATATTCTAAATCAAACAAAAATTGATGATGATTACAAAATTACTATATGCGCATAGGGTGCCAGCCAGATTACCACAAGAATTTATCGAATCACATACTCATCAACATAATATAGCTGCAGGTTTTTAATGGTTAGGAAAATGTCAGCTTTTACATGCATCTAAACTAACCCAATAGTAGGAGATAAAGATGGAGTGTTCATGACTATAAAAGCCATGGTTCCTCTCATCAACTTGTAGTCACATAAAATTCAAAAAGTGCAGCAGATTTTGAAATATCAAATAACCTAAAAAACCACAATTCCTCTCATCAACTTGCAGTATAAGGCTATCAACAATAATCGATCCAACCAACTGTTTTTTTGAAGTCTACCCTAAGTACACAAGTTGCAATGAAATCCTAAGAGACTTGAATCTAGTATACTTGTTCACTTTACACATTATTTGCGTATAAAGAAAAAAAAACTTATATTGTTGTCAAAATGAAAATATGTAAGGAAAACTAAAAACTACAACACTTGTGTGTTAAACTGTGTGAGTTTATAAACCCTAATTGTGAACACGGTAATACACTCATTGCTACATAGTGGACTGGAGGATGATTATTGGTTTGCTAGTGGAGAATACACTAATTGCCGACACAGTGAGACAATATAGTGGAAAGCTCAAATTCATCTTACTTATAATGCAATCAATGTCAACTAACCACATTATTTATTTGATGGTAAAATCTGACTAAATCTGAATTAAATCAGGTTGATATGCATTAGGCAAAGATACAAAATTGATTAATCAACTTTCAAAGGCTAAAAAACTAATTAAATCATTATTCAAGAAAGAAAATTATGGATTAATCACTGATGCCAAGTAAAGTGGGTTCGTACCTAGGTGGAGGTGCCATAAAGGCTATATAGATGGTAGTACTATGGAGACAAGGTTGAGGCGAACAGGGCCGGCAGTCGACAGTCCAAGTCAAGGTCCAAGTCAGGGTTCAACGCTACGGTCCAATGTTATGTCCAATTTGTGTTTCTCTCTCTAGAATCCAAGAGCTCTCAAATTCTAGAGTGAGAAAGTGATTTTGTAAGAATGAGCCAAAAGTCCTTGAATAAGTCATAAAGTCCACTATTTATAGGAAACAGTGTGCCTGTGTCATAAAATGCCACATGTCGTCCCTTGGGAGTGACACGTCACCAGGGGGTCCAAAAATACCGATTCACTGTTGGACTGCCGATTCCCAAATTCGTGCTACCTGCCCCACACAGCGTCGCTCTACCTGTCTAAAAAGACTAACCACACCATGACAGCATGCTCAGAGTAAGCATGTTGCCCCAGCCACCTGTCCAAGCCCTTACTGAATCCCACAAGGTGCGTCAAGAGATGCGCAGAGAACCTAATAGTGGTAAGGGTTTCTCATGTAGCCAACTGCCAGGTGGACTAGGTGCGATGCTCTCCAAAGATCGGCTCCCGTCCCGAAGTGACCCGAGAGTCATCGTCCTAGGGGCGTCGATGATCACCGGTAACGTGAGTGGACATGGTCGCAGCTTAGTGCCTAGTGTCATGCAAGTCACCACAGGCGGCAATACGAGCCTATCCCGTTGGGAAGGGTCCTCGTGCCGAAGCACTACGAGCGGAGCCCCCTGGAATGAAGGCGGTGATAGCTTTATGGTAACGATCCTATCCTGCTGCGAAGGGTCCTCGTGCCAAAGCACTACGAGTGGAGCCCCCCAGAATGAAGACGTCGATAGCTTTGTGGTAACGAGCCTATCCCATTACGAAGGGTCCTCGTGCCGGAGCACTACGAGCGGAGCCCCCCGGAATGCTGCACACTCCGGAGAGTGGGTCGAAGTATGTTCCATGTCCATGGCATGGGCACATGGTGTGGTGAATGAGTGTAGTGCCCAGAGGCATGTAACATGATTGTGGCGCATGGGTGCGGTGCCTACAGCACGAGACATGATTTGTGGCGCATGGGCGCAGCGACGATCGTCGCGAGACCATACCTGATGCCAGAGGCACATGTCGTGGAAGTGGCACACGGGCACGGCGATGACCGTCGCGAGACCATACGTTATGCCGGAGGCACATGTTGTGGAAGTGGTGCACGGGTGCGGCGACGACCGTCGCAGGACAGTACCTGGTGCCCGGGGTCACATGTTATAGAAGTGGCGCACGGGCGCGGCGACGACCATCGCGGGACAGTACCTGGTGCCCGGGGGGCACATGTCATGGAAGTGGTGCATGGGCGCGGTGATGTCCGTTGAGGAGACAATACTTGGTGCCGGGGCACGTATCATGGAAGTGGCGCACGGGCGCGGTGACGACCGTTATGGAGATGGCGCACGGGAGCGCGTCGGGTGTCTAGGAGATGGGGCTTGAGTCGAGTGTGCATGTTATACCAAAATAATAAGTGTGATATTGAGTAATGACAAAGTTGGAAGTCATTCGGCGGTAGCGCACAACTTTGGGCGACAGGCGTCGCTGGGGCGGTGCACGATCACCGGCGACGGACAATGGCTGTCGCGCGATTGATGTATGAGCATCGGTAAGCATCGCGAAGGTGCAAAGACCCGTGAAGACAAGTGCGCGTGGAAAGGGAGGCTAAAGGCCAAACTTTGGGGGAAGGCCAACCCAATAGGGGAGGCCAAGGCCAACCCTAGGGGGTGGCCAAGGCCAACTCCCCCCAAGGCGAGGCCAAGGCCACTCCCCCTTTTGGTGAACTTTAGGCACGCTGACGGTAGGTATTTTGATGGGCAATGACGAGTTTGGAAGTTGAGTTACGATGAGCATGTTGCCGTGAGTCGTACCCACATAACGAACAAGGTGCCAAAGTCACATTACGGAGCGTACGAAGCGAACAGTGCGCAAAAAGGACTTTGCAAGAGAAGTGAGCAACCGGGGGGGGGGGGGGGGGGCCAAGGCCAACCCCCATGGGGGGCTGAGGCCGACCCCATAGGCTAGGGGGAGGCCGAGGCCGACCCCATAGGGTTGGCCAAGGCCTCTGCCCTTTGACCCCGCTGGTCCGGTTCCACTGCCAGCCGATGTTTTTGGTGAAAAGGTGTTCGGGTGGTTGTGGCGTGACGATCGTGCTACCGTGAGTCACGCTATCGTGAATTAATTGGTGCCTAAGTCGCACACGAGGCGTGCGAAGTGAAAAATGCACGTGGCTTGGGCGTGCGCATTTTGACCGGTTCGATTTGTTAAAAAGTTGACCGTTGAATGTGTCGACGTGTTCACGTGAAGCGGGACCCCTAGTGGGCCCTTGGGTCCGACTAAGATAGGTTGGGAACATAAGCCCCTTGTGTATGGTGTGCACGGATGGCAACCTGAGCGGGCGCCGCACGCATAAGCGTCGGGCTTCGAAAATAATGTGCCAGGGTAGAATCTTGGGGAACGGACGCGATAGTAACGAAAGACTTGGAAGAGCGGAGCTTCCCTTGAAATTTTACGCTCTTTTTTTGTCCCGAAAAAAAGAAGGTAGCGCAAATAGCGTAACAGCAATATCGGGAAAAAAGTGGAGCAGCAAAAAAGACGGAACATGTGTTTTCGTTAGCGTTAGCGTGAAAAGAGAGATAGCGCATAAAATAATTTTTTATCCGAAAATGCGTTTGCGCGAAATTTTTAGTAGCGGTAAAATTAAAAGGCATAAAAGTCATAACATTATTCCCGGCAAAGATAGCACAAAGAAAATTAAGCTAGCGTGAAAATGTGTAGCGCTTTGAAAAAAAGAGTTGTTGGGAGTTTTGGGGGGAAAGTTGAAAAAAGAGTTGTTGTGGTAGGTGGAGTCTTTCAAGACTTGGTTTTTTTTTTCAAGACTTTGGGAAGTCTTTCACTTTGAAAAAAAAGAGAGAAGAGAGGAAGAGAAAGAAATGAGAGGAAAAAGAAGAAGAAGCTTGGAGCTTGAAGACCTATGAGATTGACGACATCACAAGAGGCAAGCAGGATGCAATAAGGTAAGAGAGGTGGAGCAAGTGGGGGAAGAGGCCATGGGCCAACCTCGGCAATGGCCGAGGCACACCAAGAGGCCGAGGCCGACCATGGGGTGAGGGGGATAGGTGGGCGTGGGGGAGGGGGTATTGGGGAAGTGATGGAGGTGGGAGATAATGGAAGGCACCCCAGCGAGGTCGAGGCCGCCGTTCGGTTGGGGGTGAGGGGCGTGGGGGGAGGGAGTTGAGGGAGTGGGGGAGAAAGAGTTGAGGGAGTGGGGGAGGGCGCTAGGCCGAGGGTGGGCTCGACGCGGGAGGGAAAGGGATGGGGGAAAGGGTGGGCTCAACTAGAGAAGTTGAACTATGTTATTAGGAAGTTTGTTCAATGCTCCGATGTTAAACTTTTTGTATTAACTAAAGCATGCTAAGTAACTTATGGTTCGTAGATTGGAAATATGTTCTGCAATTCAAGGGTATACAGTTGATTACTTTATTTCTGAAGTCTTGGTTTGTAGATAGGAGTAGTTATACTATAGACTATATAATGTGTGAATGCCCACTTTGAGCTTCAAAAAGCTTTAACCTATTTCGGGGATGGTAACCTTATAACTCTCTTAGGTGTAGTTGGTGCCTGCGTATCGGGTCAATGGTTGAGGTTGTGAAACTTGCTCTTATGATAACCCGACCAAGTATCTCTAATTTTTAGATCATGATTTATGGCTACAAATGTGAGGTGTGAAAGGATCTTTTGTAAAAGGACTAAATCTATTATGAACTTGTGAGTGACTAGTTTATAGCTTGTGGTGTTACCCATATTTTATTATTATTGGTTTTATTTCTACTATGAAATTGGGCATATGTGGTATCTAGAGCTCATCTTTTCTATTGACCTTGAGTTGGATCATGCTTGTACCTTGTCTAAGTTATCTTGTACCGCAACGTTGTGATGTGGCTGAGGTGTAACGGACCACTGTAAAGTTTTTTCGACTTTGTGATGTAGAAGTGTTGAGGTAACTGATGTTTTCAAGCCCAGTTATCATTCTTTTTTAGTGATTCGACCTATGTTCCAACATACGCGAAGTTGACAGCGCCGGAACGGTTGATCGTGAAGGGACTGCAGGGGTTTGCGGCCGAGATAAAGAGCCTCGAAAGGGTACGTACAACGGGTGGATCAAACACTTGAGATGATGTCCAAGAGCTTGATGGTAAGGGCAGTAGTTGGGTCTGGCCTTCTCCGCCTCCGTGACGTTGACCCTCATTGGTGGCAGTTGGAAGTTATTGTCATTTCCCATCCATTCTTCCAAAAGTTCTTTCACCGTGTTTAAATCACATGGGTACTCGGGGGCGGGCACTCGTTGCCTTCGCTTGTCAGAGCGTCGGTCCCCCTCTTGGAACTGACACTTGAAGCCACTGTAGTTGTTGTTGTTTTTACTATTGTTTTTGTTACGTTGAGTGCGGGATGTGTCTGTTGAGGCCAGCAGTACATTCTGCGAGCAAGGCGTCCACGGCTTGATAGGGCCGACCGACTTGTAAGTACGGCGGGCTGTTTCCTTGAGGTGTCCCCATGACTTCAACTGCAGGTTCTCGATATGCACTTGATAGATGTTGCTCATGTTTTTCATACATATGGGAACCAATGTCTCATCCTTACTAAAATATGTACACTCAAGGCATTTAAGGTGGAAACGATGCACATATTTGTTTAAGTCTTTGCCGGGATTTTGGTGGATGCTGACGATATCCACTACGGTGACTCTTTCAGCTTCTTAGTGGAATTTTTTCAAGAATAGCTGGACCATTTCACTCCAAGAATGCACAGTCCCCACAGGGATTTGATGGTACCAAGTGTATGCCAAGCCTGTAAGGGACTTGTGAAACTCCCTCAACTTCAAGCTATCACCCAGGCCATATTGCTCCAATGAGCCGACGAATCTTGTTAAGTGCTCAAGGGTGTTGCCCTCACATCCGTTAAAGAGCACAAAGGTGGGTTGCTTGTATTTGAGTGGGTATGGTGTGATGGCTATGTTGTTGGTATGTAGCGCATGGCCTGTCAGTCGGGTGCAGAATTCTGTGACAGTCGATGGAGGAGTGCATCGAAGTCTGACTTGGTGACGTAGTGGGGGGATGGCTCTTCATGGCCAACCAAGGGGTGGTGGCTGGCTTGGGCGCCGCGAGCCCCCGAGCCCCCAGACGGGCCAACTTGATGAGCAGGAGCAATAAAAGGATGATATATGACATATGTTGGTAATGGCAAGTGTATGGGGGCATGGGTGGGTGGGCGAGACATATCCACCACTTGACCGGTTGTTTGGTGTTGTTCAGTTGGGTAGGGATTGGGCTCCATCTCAATGGAGTCATGAGTTTCGGAAAAGCTTATGGCTAGCACATGTTAAGGTGCAACAACAGGGATGACATGTTGCGGCATTGGTCCAAAGTCTGCTTGTGATCTGCGTGATGGCATCACGGGATGCAGTGTGTCAGCTACAGGTGGGGAAGATGTCGCGAGTCCTACCGCCAAGGGTCTGGACATTCGAGGCGGCAGTGGTTGCGACATTAGGGCCTGGACGGCGTCAAGAACCAGCCCAGGTCTTGCAGGCTGGATCAGTGGGACGACTTACTGTGAGGCTAACGCATGTATGAATTTTTTCATTTTCATGATGGCGGCCATAAGAATGGTCTGCGAGTCTTGTAGGTTGGCTATAGTGGGAATAAGCTGTTGGATGGCCTCACTGACTGCAACTTGTACGTCAGGTGCGGTATTAAGTGGCTGGTCTTGGAGACGCATGGCACTAGTCCCCTCTTGCTCACCAAAGTGGTCCTTCTCTTGCACGGTATGGATAAGGCCCTGGCTGGTAGCCCTCGTAACTCTCTGCTGCATAGGCATGGTGCCTAAGTGTGGAAGACATGCAGACTGCAATACGATGCTCACCTCCCTAGCGAAGTCGCCAAAATGATGTCAAGGAAAGTGGATTCGTACCTACGTGGAGGTGCCACAATGGCTACAGTTTGAGTCAGCTTCCAAATGTACAAAATGAGAGACAGTGAGGGTAGAGTAAGGGCAGAGAGCAAGGCTTCCCAGATAGGCCGTGAGGGATGGCAGTACTGTGGAGATCAGACTGAGACGAACATGGCCGGCAATCGACAGTCCAAGTCAAGGTCCAATGCTACGGTCCAATGTTACGTCCAATTTGTGTTTCTCTCTCTAGAATCCAAGAGCTCTCAAATTCTAGAGTGAGAAAGTGATTTTGTAAGAATGAGTCAAAAGTCCTTGAATAAGTCATAAAGTCCACTATTTATCGTTAACAGTCTGCTTGTGTTATAAAATGCCACATGTCATCCCCTGGGAATGACACGTCACCAGGGGGTCCAAAAATATCAGTTCTCCGTTGAACTGCCGGTTTCCAAATTCACGCTATCTGCCCCACACATCGTCGCTTTACCTGTCTGAGAAAACTAACCACACCATGATAGCATGATCAGAGTAAGCCTGTTGCCCCAGCCACCGGTCCAAGCCTTTACTGAATCCCACAAGGTGAGTCAAGAGACGCGATAGAACCTGACAGTGGTGAGGGTTGCCCCTGTAGCCAACTGCCAGGCGGACTAGGCGCGATGCCCTCCAAAGACCTGGTCCCGTCCTGGACTGACAGAGAGGTCATCGTCCTGGGGGCGCCGATGATCACCGGTAACATGATTGGACATGGTTGCAGCTCAGATAGCTTTGTGGTAACGAGCCTATCCCACTGCGAAGGGTCCTCGTGCAGGAGCATTACGAGCGGAGCCCCCCGGAATGAAGACGGTGATAGCTTTTTAGTAACGAGCCTATCCCGCTTTGAAGGGTCCTCATCCCGAAGCACTACGAGCGGAGCCTCCCCCGAATAAAGACGACGATAGCTTTGTGGTAACGAGCCTATCCCGCTGTGAAGGGTGGTCCTCGTGCCGGAGCACTAGGAGCGGAGCCCCCCAGAATGAAGATGACGATAGCTTTGTGGTAACGAGCCTATCCCGCTGTGAAGGGTCCTCATGCCGGAGCACTACGAGCGGAGCCCTTCCGAATGAAGATGGCGATAGCTTTGTGCTAATGAGCCTATCCCCCTGCGAAGGGTCCTCGTGCCGGAGCATTATGAGCGGAGCCCCCTCGGAATGAAGGCGGGGATAGCTTTGTGGTAACGAGCCTATCCCGCTGCGAAGGGTCCTCGTGCCAGAGCACTATGAGCGGAGCCCCCCGGAATGAAGACGGCGATAGCTTTGTGGTAACGAGCCTATCCCGCTGCGAAGGGTCATCGTGCCGGAGCACTACGAGCGGAGGCCCCCCAAAATGCTGCACACTCTAAAGAGTGGGTCGAAGCATGTTCCACGTCCATGGCCTGGGCACATGGTATGGTGAATGAGAGTGGTGCCCGGAGGCATGTAACATGATTGTGGCGCATGGGTGCGGTGCCTACAGCATAGACATGATTGTGGCGCTTGGGGGCGATGCCAATGGCATGAGACATTGATTGTGGCGCATGGGTGCGGCGACGACTGTCGCGAGACCATACCTGGTACCGGAGGCACATGTTGTGGAAGTGGCGCATGGGCGCGGCGACGACCGTCACGGGATAGTACCTAGTGCCTGGGGGCACATGTCTTGGAAGTGGCGCACAGACGCGATGACGACCGTCGCCAGACAATACCTGGTGCCTGAGGGCACATGTCATGACAATGGCGCACGGGCGCGGCGACGACTGTCGTGGAGACAATACCTGGTGCCGGGGCACGTATCATGGAAGTGGTGCACGGGCGCGGCGACGACCGTCGCGGAGACGGCGCACAGGCGCGCGTCGGGTGTTCTGGAGACGAGGCGTGAGTCGAGTGTGCGTCTTATACCAAAATAATAAGTGCGATATTCAGTAATGACAAAGTTGGGAGTGATGGTACGCGGTTGTCGGCGACGGGTCATTTGGTGGTAGCGCGCGACTTTGGGTGACGGGCGTTGCAGGGGCAGTGCACGGTCGTGAGCGACAGACGACGGCCATCGTGAGGTTGATGTACGAGCATTGGTAAGCATCGCGTAGGTGCAAAGACCTGTGAAGACAAGTGCGCGTGGGAAGGGAGGCCGAAGGCCGAAGTTTGGGGGAAGGCCAAGGTCAACCCCCTTGGGGAGGCCGAGGCCGACCTTAAGAGGTGGCCAAGGCCAAGGCCAACTCCCCCCAAGGGGAGGCCAAGGCCACTCCGCCTTTTGGTGAAATTTGGGCACGACAACGGTAGGTGCTTTGGTGGGCAATGATGAGTTTGGAAGTTGAGTTACGACGAGTGTGTTGCCGTGAGTCGTACCCACGTAACAAACAAGGTGCCAAAGTCACATACGGAGCGTACGAAGCGAACAATGCACGAAAATGACTTTGCGCGAGAAGTGAGCAACCGGGGGGCGGAAGGCCAAGGCCAACCCCCATGGGGGGCCGAGGCCGACCCCATGGGGGTTGGCCAAGGCCTTTGCCCTTTGACCCCACTGCTCCAGTTGCGTCGTCGATCGATGTTTTTGGTGAAAAGGTGTTCGGGTGGTTGCGGCGTGACGATCGTGCTACCGTGAATCACACTAAGGTGAAATAATTGGCGCCTAAGTCTCGCGCGAGGCGTGCGAAGCGAAAAATGCACGTGACTTAGGCGTGCACACTTTGACCGGTTCGATGTGTTGAAAAGTTGACAGGTTAATGTGTCGACATGTTCGCGCGAAGCGGGACCCCTAGTGGGCCCTTGGGTCCGACCAAGATAGGTTAGGAACAACCACTCTTTCATGTTTCCCGAAGTAAATGTCAAAATATCCTTGTTAATTATAAAGAACTTTAGCAACTAGCATCCTTTTCTGAAACACTAAAGGGTTCTTTGATTTTGCCACATTGAAACCTATTCTAGTGTACTTTAACCATACGCCTTTCACAGCTTTAAGCTAATTTTGCTAAAATTAGATTAAAGTTAATTTTCAGAAGTGTTTATGAGTTAATCTAAAACTTTCTTTTTGGAATCAATGCCAAAAAAGTTTGAATCTCAAATACGAAAGAAAATAAAAAAAAAAGGTCGTGATAGAACATAAGCATGTAATGTGCGTTGCATTGTATAAGAAAAGAAAACACCATAGAAGCCGATAGGGTGACAAGTAAACAAATCATAGACTTTAATGGCTCAGAAACCATTTTTTTTTTTACAAAATCTCACCAAACAGCCCCTACAAGGGGAGATCTATCCTTCTTACAAAATCCTTGGCCCTAGAGTTGTCAAAAGGGCCGGGCGGCCGGCGGGCTGGCCCGACCCGGCCCGTTTCTGGCCCGGGCTGGCCGGGCCCGGTATGTGAACAGTAGCGGCCCTAATAAAGTGGGCTTTGGGCCTGGGCTTGGACCAGGCCAAGATTTCTCAGAAAAAAGCCCGGGCCAGGCCAGGCCCGGTTTCGGCCCGGTTTGTGGCCCGGTTCTGCAGGCCCCACTTGGTTTGAAAATTTGATTTTCCCCCCCTTTTCCCCCCAACGGATTTATTCCCCATTACTTCCCTAAATTCCATTTTTACCCCCCCCAACAGCAATATAACGGCTAGTTTGGGGGGTATTTTGGTCCAACTTAATTTTTTCAACTCTTTTAAGGGTTTTTACACTCTTACCCTCCCCAACAACTATAAACGGATAGTTTTTAAGGGTATTTTAGTCTTTTGTGAAGTTTTCAAAATCTATAAATTCACACTAGTTCTCTCTCAAATAGTAATAATTGTTATGTGTTAAGATTTTATTAATAAAGCTCACCAAGAAGAGTATGAAAATGTTTAACATATAATAAAAAATATAACGGCTAACAAATAAATATGTATATACATACATACATATATATGTATATTACTTATAATGAAATAAAAGGATAAAGATTAGGTTCGTTAAATTGTGAATATTGGACATGCCTAGAGATGAAATTTAAAATTGAATAACAAGAAAATAAAAAAAGGGGCCTGGGCCTGGCCCAAGCCCGGCCCTAGATATTGGGCCTAGAGCCAGGGCCTGGACTGGGCCCAGATTTCCCTTCGGCAGGCCCGGCCCGGCCCGATGGGCCCGGGCTGGGCCGGCCCAAGCCCGGCCCATTGACAACTCTACTCGGCCCTCCTTTTGTGGCAAAAAAAAAAAATTCTTGCTAATTGCCTGTTGCATGGGCAATTTTCTAAGAAACTTTTTTATTCTTATTTCTATTTTTTTTTTAGAAATTATCATTGAACCCCTTGAGGTTAGGGTATACTTATAATCAAGTTTATCGACTTCCAAAATCTTACATGTCATACTAGAATCTTAAAAGTAACACATATACCCTTCCGTTATAACATCATTTGTATTTAATGAATACATTTTGTGCTTACGTCAGCTTAATATATTTTCAAAATCAAAATACAGGACATTTTCTACCCTTAACTCTTTGAATATGTAAACATTTTGAATATGTATTTATCCCACATCCCCAATCTTCCCTTCACTTTCTTCTCCTCTTCCACACACACAAACACGCATACTAACGCACATATTGATCTACAGGCACGCGCTACACACTACGCATTACACATAAATTCGATATGTGCGACTGTGTGTGAGTGTGTGGGGGTGTGATTGTGTGTCTTCGCATATGTATGAATTCAATTAGCTTCAGTGTGTGTGAGCGCGTGTCGTACGTGTGTGATTGTGGGTTAATTCAGTTAATTGTCAGGGTATGTGCGAGCGTGCGCAAATGTGTGTGTGTATAAGAGAGAGAGAGAGAGAGAGAGAGAGAGAGAGAGGGAGAGAGGGAGAGATGGAGAAAGAGATTGTGTGTGAATTACTAGTGTGTTTGTTATTGTGGGTGAATTCAACTAATCAAGGTGTGTGTTCGCATGCGTGCATGTGTGTGTCATTGTGGTTAAATTCAATCAATGTGTGCGTGTGCGCTCATGCGCGCAATCAATGCGTATTTGTGTACATGCATGCATAATTGTGGGTGAATTCAAGCAATCAATGTGTGCAAGTGTGTGGGGTGGGGGTGGGGGTGCTAATGGCTATAGGGCGGCTCGGGTGCGGATTTTATGAAATCAGTACCCGCCCCGGTTGTCCTTATGCACCGCCCCGCCCCGCCCCGCCCCGCCATCGGATCAACGGATGGGAATACCATCCCCGCCCCGACGGACTTCAATAAAATCTGAACCCG
>JAVXUO010001142.1:0-25219 GCA_033065855.1 Escallonia rubra
GAACGGGAACTACATTAACTAAACCACAAAAGTACAACCTAAAGGCGCACAAACGAACGTCTGGCCCTGGAGATAGCGTACCAAAAGTACAACAAAGAGAGCACAAGTTAAGACTTGACCCTGGAAATTAAAGTGGACGACATGGCCTTGCAAGAAAACAGAAGGGATAAGTATTACCACTGTTGGATTTACAAAATCCAGATCCAATGGTAACGGGGTGGAAGAACACAAAAGGATTCATCATTACCTATACAAGGAATTGATACAAATAGAAATTTCAAATGAACAATTTGCTTGTACGGGAATCGAGGCAACAAAGAAGCAGTCTAAAATTTTCGATTGGCACAAAAACCCATTACAAAATTCGGACATTGTTTGACGCAGGAACACCAACAATCAATTCGAGCTGATTTAAAGAATTAAACCTCTAAACAAATAAACTTGATCGATTTAGTGCTAATTGAGATTTTCAAATGTAAACCCTTACAAACATGTGAATGATTGGTCAAATGCTAAATTAGATGTCAAAAAAGATAAACCCTTACCTTCAATTGTGCAAATCAACCCAAAAATTTGATCTTCTAAATCAATTAAATCAAAATCCCTAAAAATTAATATACCCAAAAGTTATAATTAAGGTTCCAGTAATGACAAAAATTCGTAAGGATTTCAACTACAAACCTCAATTCGATACCTGAATATAAATTCTTACCTCAAAGTAATGATCAAACTCTCAAAAGGCTCTTCCTAAGGATTCTCTGGAGATTTTTCTGAACTTTGGTGTGCTCTTAGAGTTCTTAGAGAATATATATAGTACGTAAAGTATTAATACCCTAAAGAAATACTTATATTCTTAACATAATAAAAATTGCAGAATACCCATATGTCCCAAAACTCTTTTCTCTATGTTTTTTCCCCTCCCTTTTTTTAAACATTTAAATATCTGGGGTCTAATATCCTCCCCCCCTTAATAAAAATTCCATCCTCGGAATCAAATGTACCTGAGGAGCCAAAGGTGCAGATAAGTACGTCGCATATATTCTTCAGATTCCCAATTGGTCTCCTCAATTTCATGGTTCTGTCATAAAACCTTAAGAAAGGAAATGACTAAAGCTCTTAAATCTAATCAGAATACAGAAGCTGTTGTGAGCGGATTTTAGGCTTCCCTCCCACGCCCTTCGTCTTCCTCTTTCATCGGTTATCTCACAAGCCAATAATGTAACACATGTTCAAATCTACGAACCCTTACTTTATAAACATATTCTATAATTACCCAAAATGTGCTTAAGTTCTCTAATTTTCAAATGTATTTATATTGCGCTCAATAACATATCACTCCATCATAGACTCAACGACGTAAAACTAATCAAATTATTCCAATGGCCCAACCCGAGATATAAAATTATAGAATACCCCGCGCCCAAAGAAGTTAAACTTTTCATTCACTTTTTTTTAAATCATCCCCCTGATATAGGAGGTTCGTCCTAGGAATCACTGGACCTTAAACTTAAAACTATTATTTGTCAGCCAAACAAATAATACAAGGTAGAGAGTATATAGCGTCAAATCCTTAAAGCTTCCTAGACTTGGTAACCTAATTGGACGCATTATAAATGCCAACACTACAAGAAAACAGGCTTTTAGCGACGGGGAAATCCTTCGCTAAAACCCCAAATTCCGTCGCTAAAAGAATTAGCGACGGATTCACCGTCGCTAAAAATCCCTCGTATAAAAGCCCGTCACTAATAGTTTAGCGACGGAATTTTTAAATCCGTCGCTAAATATGTCAGTTTTCCCGTTGGATTTATTTTTCATTAGCGACGGATATTCCGTCGCTAATTATATTTTTAGAATTTTAATTTATTTTCTTTTTTGTCAAATTAGCGACGGATTAAATATTTGGCGACGAAATATTCCGTCGCTAAAAAACTTATTTAGTGACGGAATATTCCGTCGCTAAATAAGTAATTGTAGGAATACTTTAGCGACGGAATTAATCCGTCGCCAAAAGTCAAATTTTTTTTGAAATTTTTTTTCAATTACCCACACATGTAATACAATTTTCAATTCTCAACAACAACGCGCAATAATCAATACAGAAAGAAATATATATAATCAATTATAAAAAGTATTTATTATAAAAAAAACTCATATATGTACAAGCCGGGAACCGGATATAGTCGGTTAGGAGAGGGGAGAAGAGTACAAGCCGGGCGCGGGGGGGGGAAGCGAGGGACGGGCACGGGAAGGGGCTCATCAGGGGTTCCCGAGTCCCAGATCTGGATCCTGCTGATCCAGGGCCGGCTCGGCCTGTCGAGCAGTGCCCTGCTCCCTGATCATCCGGCACACCACTGTAGCAATGCGCTGGATCTCCTCGTCGTCCAACTGAGGCCGAGGAGCCGGTGTCTGTGGAGGGGCAGCAGGGGGTGAGGACGCTCCTATCACGGCACGAGCAGTCGTGCTAGGCAGGCCGCGTATGCGGCCTTTCGGCCGATTCACGACCTCCGGCGTATCCAGCCATCGCTTCAACCCCCAGTACTCGCAGCCGTACTAGTGGACGCTGATGGCTGTCCGGACTGCTGCTCGGACCCCCTTAGCTGTTCATACGAGGCCTGCAAAAATAGTGGTTTAACGATATGTTAGGGCATTAATTAACGAAACAGACATTGAGGATAGAAAGAAAAAACATTAACTTAAATAAATTGACTCACATCGATCCGCCGGGCAATATCTGAAATATAGTCGCCCGCCTGGTGCGTCTCGTCCTTGTCCTTCTTCCGCACGTGCGTCTGAGTATAGGTCAGAGCTATGACCTCATCCTCCTCTAGATCCGGGTGCTCGACCGCGTTCATGTGTCGGACGATGTCGTGTGGCACCGACCCCCCCGTGTGCGTCGGATCTCTGTTCTGTCTGTTCTCAGCCCCGCTCTTACTCTTGGCGTCCCAACCTGGATCCGCAGCCCACCGATCTATCATCTCCCCCCATACACGGTGAGATATCCAATGTGGGGGATATCTCGTCATGTCCGTCATCGGGGCACCCGCGGGCAGCGCCTTCTTCGCCCGGTCCCGTGCATCGTGGAGCCATCGGCGGTAATTCTTGCCGATGTAGGCAAAGAAAGCCTGCTGCCCCAGTACCTGCTGCTCAGGCGTGTCAAACGTGAACCCCTCCTGTAAGGCATTCAATAACACAAATTAACAACATAAAACAAACTGTAATTTAACATTTACTAACGCTGAAAAAAATACTTCACCGTACCAGCCACTCCTCCCATAGGGCCTCCCTCGCAGCGGCATCCCAGTCCTTCCAGTACAGGCGTGGCTCGAAGAATCGGCCCTTCACAAGAACGCCGATCTTCGTCCTCGCCATATTCTCCAGGATCCTGCCAAAGAAGTAATTAAATTAATTAATACAGTTCAAATATAAATTAACACCCCAAAATTTTAAACATAAGGCATGAGGTGATATTTTTAGTACTTACAGGCCCTCCTGCGTGAGCGTAACTCTCTGTTTACGCTGGGGGTCGATGCGTACCCCGCGTGTCGGACCACGGCCTCGTCGAGATCCTACAAAACACAGACATTAATACAGTTCAAATATAAGGCTAGCGAAAATGTACGAAACACCGTTATCAACTATACCTGAGGTAGAACCCACGGAAGATGGAGAATGCACGCGCGTGTGGGATGAATCTGCGTCGGGCTGGGGCGACGGCGATGGCTGGGACGACGGTGACGGCTGGGGCTGGGACGGTGACGGCGACGGCTGGGGCTGGGCCCCCGATGGCTGTCCGCGATCACTCTGTGCCTCGTCATCAGTAGGCAATGATGAGGTGGGACTAACCGGGGAGGAAGCAGCTCGGCGTCCAGCCCGGCCACGAATAGCCCGTATCCTATCCATATCTGACTTCATATAGATTATATACAAAGACATTAACACGTGAAAAACAATAATTTAGGCATAAATCATCATCGGCACTATATATATATATATATATATTTACGGATGTGCAAAAACACATCAATAAACACCAAGTTCTAAAATGTTACTACATTTTTCCCGTGATGTTACAACATTACAAGTCAATCATTTTCAGTTTGCGAATCATCTTCATCACTATCCTCGTCGCCCTCTTCTTCGTGGGACTCGTCGTCCTCTTCATCTTCTAATTCATCCTCTTCATCAGTAGACTCGGTCACATCATCTCCAACACTTTCAACATCTTCCGCGTCATCATCTACGACTTCTTCTCCCACAAGAAGTGTTGTTGGAAGAGGAAGATCGTCCTCCTCGTTGTTGACCTCAACAGGGAACAAGACACGTGGTTGGTCGGCTTGAAAGGAGTCTAGCTCACTGTCATATGTCACGGGCAATTTCTTGGACTTGATAGTTGTATACCAATGAGATTTGGGATTGGCGACGTCCTCCGCGTAAAAGACTTGTACAGCTTGACTAGCAAACACAAAGGGCTCGTCTGATGCAAGTCTTGACTTGACATTGACATCTACAATCCCTTGAGAGCTAACACGGATTCCTCTGCTGCATGTGACATCGAACCACGTACACTTGAACATTACCAGGCGGTTTTGGGAACCCAGATATGTTAGCTCAACAATCTCATCTAGCTCTCCGTAAAAATCCATGCAATTCTCGGCATAACAGTCGCCGTTGACCAAGACTCCACTGTTTTGGGTTTGTTTTGTTCGGTCATCATCTTTTACGTTAAACCTAAACCCGTTGATGATATAGCCTCCGTAACAGGATGTTTGTTTGTTAGGGCCTTCGGCTAGTAATTTCAAGCAGGAGGCCACTGGTCTATCCATTGACTGAACCTATTGTAGATGACGGTAAAAATTAAGGATAAATCAGTATACTAATTGGCCACAGAACTGTATATAACACATAATATAATTTCGTTAAATAATCTTACACGGATTTTGAACCACTGTACAAATTGTGATTTCCGATGAGATTCAAGTCCAGCGGGATCAGTGATTAAAGATTCCGCATCGAACTCACTGCAAACCAATATGCATTTAACTCGCTTAAACACACTTTCAATTATGTACAGCAATGTAAGTGAATTAAGACTTTAACTTACTCAACGAATGCCGAAACTTCATCGCAATTTAGAAGGGCATATATTGTTGCAGCAACGGACTACCTGACGACTTGAATATTGACAATTGCCCTTCCAAATTTGTGCTTGCTCCGGGATCATTTCGGCCTAGTTGATTTAACCTTGTACCAACATCCGAACCGAAATATTGACTACAAAAGTTTACAAGTTCTTCCATTACGTAAGCCTCCGCAATTGAGCCCTCAACCCGAGCCTTATTACGGACTTTTTTCTTTAAATGGAACATGAACCTAGAAGTTTAGGGAATCGAGTTAGGTGGAATATCAATGATAACAGATGTCGCATTAAGTGTAAACGAACAACTGTAACAATTTAAGGATTACCTCTCGAAGGGATACATCCACCGATATTGCACGGGTCCACCCATCTTAGCTTCATATGCCAAGTGAACAGGCAGATGCTCCATTGAATCAAAGAACGAAGGTGGGAAGATTTTCTCCAGCTTGCAAATCGTCACCACAATGTTCTTCTCAAGCACTTCCATGTTACTCACCCGGATCGTAGAAGAGCATATATCTCGAAAGAAATGAGATAATTCAGTCAAAGTCTCGCAAACAACCCGTGGCAACAGTCCCCGGAAGGCAATAGGAATGAATCTCTCCATGAATACGTGGCAGTCGTGACTCTTCATCCCTTGGAACTTGCATTCCGATACATTGCAACAACGAGATATGTTGGACGCAAACCCATCCGGAAGCTTCAAATTCTTAACCCACTGACAGACCTTCTCCACTTGTTTCTTGTCTAGACAGTAAGGTGCTTTCGGAAGTATGGTCCTCCCACTGACTGTCCGAGGATGCAATTCACGGCGTACACCCAACTGTTGTAGATCCCTTCTCGCTTTAAGGTGATCTTTCGATTTGCCCTTGAAATTCATCACTGTGTTGAACACATTATCAAAAACGTTCTTCTCAATATGCATCACATCCATGTTGTTTCGGATAACGAGCGTCCTCCAGTAGGCTAACTCCCAGAAGATACAAAATTTTCTCCAGTTGTGCTCTTTCCCGAACCCTGCAATCTTCTGATCCGGCACACCCTTACCGTGTGGTATGTCAGTATCAAGTGCCTCCAGGTGTGAGAGTACTTCTTCACCAGATGGGTAGTCCAGCGTGACAACCTCACGCTCGATTGTCCCGTCAAATTTATCCTTCTGCCTACGAAACTGATGGCCCGGTGGCAAAAGCTTACGGTGACATCCGAACCACGAGGCCTTTCCGCCGTGCTTTAACGTATGACCGGGGTTCACGCCCATACAAGCAGGGCATGCTAGCTTCCCATGTGTGCTCCAGCCACACGTCATTCCCAATGCGGGGAAATCATGTATAGTCCACATCAAAGCAGCCCTCATCTGAAAATTTTGTTTAAGGGATGCATCATATGTTTCGACTCCATGATTCCATAATTGTTTTAACTCATCAATCAACGGCCTTAAATACACATCTATGTCCTTACCGGGACTCTTCGGCCCCGGAATAAGCAACGACAAGAACATATACGGCTTCTTCATGCACATGCCTGGTGGAAGGTTGTAAGGGACAATAATAACAGGCCAACAGGAGTAAGGCGTGGTAGACTGACCGAAAGGGTTGAACCCATCGGTTGCCAGACCAAGTCTAACATTCCGAACTTCCTGAGCAAAGACTGGATGCCTGCGGTCAAACTCCTTCCACGCCTCTCCATCAGCTGGGTGTGTCAGCACATCGGCATCGTTGCTGCGAGTCTCACGGTGAGCCCTCATATGTTCAGCCGTACTGGAGGAGTAGTACATTCTCTGAAGCCGTGGTGTGACCGGGAAATATCGCAATATCTTCCATGCAATGTTTTTCTTCTTCCCTTTGTCCGGTTTGTACCTCGAATGATCACATACTGGACATAATGACAAATCCTTATTCTCTTTCCAGAATAATACACAATCGTTATTGCACGCATCTATCCGGTCGTAGCTCAACCCAAGTTTCCTCATCATCTTCTTCGCGTCATAGTACGACGGCGGTAGCTTTTCACTTTCGGGCAGTATTTCTTTGATGAAGGTAACAAACTCGTTAAAACCTTTCTCACTCAGCCCGTGGTCTGATTTCAACTGTAATAACCTACTAACCGCAGACAGCCGTGTGTGTTTCGGAGCTCCATCCCACAGCGGCTCTTCCGCAGCTCTCAACAACTCATAAAACTGATGAGCCCCCTCGTTCGGCGGTTGTGGACTGTCGTTACCCCAGTCAACATTAGCATGCCCAGCATCCATAATCATATCTCGAAAATCATATCGTGCCTCCTCCCTAACTTCAGTTTGACTAGCCAGGTTGGACGACAATACTATCGTTTCCCCGTGCTGCGTCCACCTTGTGTATCCACCCATAAAACCGTACCGACGAAGATGCCATTTTACTTCAATTCTTTTTCTCCAGTGCAACAACTCACATCTACCGCACGGACACCTTATCTTATCAAGGTCAACATGTGCAGGATGCGCATAAGCGAAGTCGAGAAATTCGTCAACGCGACACTCAAAATCTTCAGCATTCTTCCTTTTCATCCAACTTCGATCGACTGACATGACGACTGAATTATCGTACTGTATACCACCTTCAATAATGACCAGTGATTAGGCATTGCCGATGTAAATATCAATGCATGAATGTTACAACATGTCTACATATTTCCCCTCCACTCTTGAACAGGTAGTGGTCCTATCCCATTCAGAAAAGCACATGTTTATAAAACAGTGAATAACTCATGCTTAGTCCGATGTCTGTGGAAAATTCGGCAGCACCTCCCCGCATTTCTCCAAGTACACCACATCGATTAGGTGTTCTAACATTCATCTAACCTTGCTCAGGAAGGTTTGACGGATGTTAGAACACCAGATCTGTATGCACCCGGAGAAACACACGAGAACGTGTACCAAATATCCACGACATAGAACATAAAGCATGAGTCAAAATACTGTTTTATAAACAATTAGCTTTTCCAAACTGTCCAAACTGGACATCCAAAGGCTCATTACAAGGCATTACTTTGTAATGAGTACCTTTGAACGGGAACTAAGGGTTTCTATGCATGCATGTGTTCAGAAATTGATAAGATATGCAAGAATCTTTCCGAAATATCAAAACTGCAGAATGATCGTTGCATATGTTATCAATTCCACATTAAATAGAACTCGTTGGCAACGAGTTGAACCATCTCGTTGCCAATGGACTTCTCAAAACAACAATTAATATAAAGAAGGCAGGGTTTGTAAACAACGAGTAATTGAACCATCTCTGGGCAACATGGAGTAATTATGGGATGTACAAGGGCTAATTAGGGCTAACTGGGTTATTAGGGTTAATTACGATTATTAATTATAGCTGATTAGGGTTGATTAGGACTAATTAGGGTTATTTAGTCCTAATTAGGGTTTAATTGTGCCGAGTAGTGATGATTAGTCCTAATTAGGGCTAATTGGGCTTAATTGGGTTATGTTAGGGCTAATTAATGTTAATGAGGGATAGTTTCGGATAATTATAGCTGACTAGGGTTGATTATGACTAATTAGGGTTATTTAGTCCTAATTAGGGTTTAATTGTGCCGAGTAGTGCTGATTAGTCCTAATTAGGGCTAATTAGTCCTAATTAGGGCTAATTAGGCTTAATTGGGTTATGTTAGAGCTAATTAATGTTAATGAGGGCTAGTTTCGAATAATTATAGCTAATTAGGGTTGATTAGGACTAATTAGGGTTATTTAGTCCTAATTAGGGTTTAATTGTGCCGAGTAGTGATTAGTCCTAATTAGGGCTAATTAGGCGTAATTTGGTTATGTTAGTGCTAATTATGCCTCATTAGGCTAACTACAATAATATAGCTAATTAGGGTTCATTTGGGCTAATTTGGGGTAATTACAGCTAATTTGAATTTCATTAGGTTCTTAGGGTTAATTAAAACTAATTAGGATTAATTGATTTACTAAAATATTGTTAATTAGGACTAATTAGGGCTAATTATAGCCAGTGCTGGAGCCACGATTAGATTCCAGGGGGTGCATGCTAAAAATGTCGCATTAACCTAACTAACCTAAATTTAATGCACATTCAACAACCTCAATTCCGACACCTCATATAGGGTGTCGATATGGTGTCTGATACATGTTTGACACCTCCGGACACGTGTCCGACACATACCGACACGTGTCCGACGCCTCTGGACACGTGTCCGACGCCTTCGGACACGTGTCCGACGCCCACCGACACGTACCTCCAGACACATCGGCATACGTTAATTTGTTTTTTAAATGCTGGACACCGTCGATCAAACGTGGTGTCCGTGTCTGCGCTAACTAACATGTATCTCAATCCAATTGGGTCTCATCCTCCGTGAACAACCTCAATTCCGACACCTCATATAGGGTGTCGATATGGTGTCCGATACGTGTCTGACACCTCCGGACACGTGTCCGACACATACCGACACGTGTCCGACGCCTTTGGACACGTGTCCGACGCCCACCAACACGCACCTCCAGACACATCGGCATACGTTAATTTGTTTTTTAAATGTCGAACATCGTCGATCAGACGTGGTGTCCGTGTCTGCGCTAACTAATAGGTATCTCAATCCAATTGGGTCCCATCCTCCGTCAACAATCTCAATTCTCAATTCTCAAATGCTCAATGCAATAAAAATTAACAAAAATCACACATTCAATCCAATTGGGTCCCATCCTCCGTCAATAATCTCAATATCTCAAATGCTCAATGCACAATTAACAATCTAAAATCATCAATTAACAACCTAAAATCATCAATTAATAATCGCAATTACTTCAAATGCACAGCTAATAACCTAAAATCATCGATCAATAATCACAATTCTAAAACGCACAATTAACAACCTAAAATTATCAAACAAATGATCAATGTTCAAATGGGAAAAAATTGTTCAAAATTCACATATCCGATGCGCTTGAATTATTTTAATTTAGGGTTCGATTGTATTAGGGCATTCAATTTAGGGTTCATTTAGGATTCGGTTCGATTAGGGCATTCAATTTAGGGTTCAATTTAGGGTTCAATTACTTCAATTTAGGGTTCAATTAGGGGGTTCTATTGATTCAATTTAGGGTTCGGTTGATTTGAGGCATTCAATTTAGGGTTCGGTTGGATTAGGGCATTCAATTTAGGGTTCAATTAGGGTTCGGTTAGATTGGGGCAATCAATTTAGGGTTTAATTAGGGGTTCAATTAGTTTAATTTAGGGTTCGATTCAATTAGGGCATTCAATTTAGGGTTCAATTACTTCAATTTAGGGTTCAATTAGGGGGTTCTATTGATTCAATTTAGGGTTCGGTTGATTTGAGGCATTCAATTTAGGGTTCGGTTGGATTAGGGCATTCAATTTAGGGTTCAATTAGGGTTCGGTTAGATTGGGGCAATCAATTTAGGGTTTAATTAGGGGTTCAATTAGTTTAATTTAGGGTTCGATTCAATTAGGGCATTCAATTTAGGGTTCAATTACTTCAATTTAGGGTTCAATTAGGGGGTTCTATTGATTCAATTTAGGGTTCGGTTGATTTGAGGCATTCAATTTAGGGTTCAATTAGTTCAATTTAGGGTTCGGTTGGATTAGGGCAATCAATTTAGGGTTCAATTAGGGTTCGGTTGGATTAGGGCAATCAATTTAGGGTTTAATTAGGGGTTTAATTAGTTTAATTTAGGGTTTGATTCAATTAGGGTTTAGGGTTTAGGGTTTGGTTGGATTAGGGCATGAACTAATACTAGCAAACAATAAACCTTTGTCCAAAACCAAACCAAATTGACAGACCAAACAAACCACCTCTAGTCTACAGCTTCAACCAACAATACAAGTGCACGTCGAACGTTTAATTAAATTCAAGGAGACCTCAAAAGAGGGGACGAAGACATGGAAATAAACAAGAAAAACTAACAATATAAGAGCAAGGTATTTTGCAGTACATACAAGACAACCGGCATCACCACCTATATTATCAGATCTTCCTCTCATTACTGTATTAAGCTAAAGAAAATCAAAATCTAATTCAAATCTTGCTCTCATTGCAAATGAACCAAGCAACCTCTGGCCTCACGGGATGAAATGTACCAATCTCGTTTTCTTAAAACCCATTTTCTAGTTCCCTCAGTGTCTAGACCAGTAGGCTCACTACCTGTCATCACCACCCATTATTGATTGAACCCTCAACAGTGTGGATTTTGTGCTACACTAAAAATTCTGGTTTGTAGTTCATAGTTTACTAAACTAAGCCAAACGGAACCTCACAAATCACCACCCTTCATGATCCCGTATTCTGATTGGGATCCCTTCTAAGGAAATACAATCGCTCAAATAACCCACAATCGCTCAAATAACCAATTACTCATTATTAAGATCATTACAATTTTCATGAAGCGAAAAACAACCCACATACCTCTAGGTTTTGAAGATGGGCGGCGCGGCAGTGGCGGCGGTGGTGCTCCGGTTTTGAAGATGGGCGGCAGTGGCGGCGGTGGTGCTCCGGTTTTGAAGATGGGCGGCAGTGGCGGCGTCGGTGGCGGTGGCAGGCTATACTAACGTCGGGGGCTGGGTTGCCGGGGATGGCGACAGAGGTGGCAACAGAGGAGATATCGCCGGTGAGCGTTAATAGAGAGAGAGAGAGAGAGAGAAACGGGAGAAAGAAAAGCAGATGGATCTGGTCTTTTTAAGACCTTTACCGACGAAACACAGCCGTCGGTAAAAGTCCGTCGAAAAAACCCTACTTTCACCGACGGTTTGTTTTACCGACGGATGTTTCCGTCGCCTATATATTTTTTTTAAATCATTAAAAATTAAAAAAACCTATAAAATATTTAACTGCGGTATATTTCGTCCGTAAAACACCGTCGCTGAAAATATGTCGGTAAAATGTTTTAACGACGGATGTTTCCGTCGTTAAATAGTTTTACCGACGAATTTTCATCGACGGTTGTATCCGTCGCTGAAAGGACTTTTAGTGACGGAATTTTGTCCGTCGCTAAAAGTCCGTCGCTAATTCCCTCTTTTCTTGTAGTGCAAGCACTCACCTCACCATCTTTGTGCAACGATCTTAGTACACTTTCTCAGAATCTTAAATGATGGCAGATCTTAATTCTGAGCACAAAATGAATCTTAGTGCAATAGCCTTACCATAACTAAGCATCCTAGTATTAGGCCAAAGATCTTACTTTAGAATTTTAGCTTATAGGGCCAATGCTTTCAAAATCGAGAAAAACATACCAGCCTTCTTCCTCTTAAACGAATCAGATACTAGTATCCTTCATAGACTTAACCAAAAAGGACACTACAAGAAAAGAGGGAATTAGCGACGGACGTTTAGCGACGGACAAAATTTCGTCTCTAAAAGTATTTTCAGCGACGGAATACACCCGTGGGGTAACGTCCGTCGGTAAAACTATTTACCGACGGAATAATTCCGTCGGTAAAAATAACCGTCGGTGAAAGTCGGGTTTTGCCGACGAACTTTTACCGACGGGTGTGTTCCGTCGGTAAAACTATTTAACAACGGAATAATTCCGTCGGTAAAAATACCCGTCGGTGAAAGTAGGGTTTTGCCGACGGACTTTTACCGACGGGTATTTTCCGTCGGTAAAATCCTTAAATAGATCAGATCCCCTTCTTCTTTTCTTTCTCCCGTTGCTCTCTCTCTCTCTCTCTCTCTCTCACCGGCGATTTATCCTCCGTCGCCATCCCCGGCAACCTAGCCCCCGATGGAATATATCCTGCCACCGCCTCCGACGCCGCCACTGCCGCCCATCTTCAAAACCGAAGGACCGCTGCTGCGACGCCACCACCACTGCGCCACCACCACTGCTGCGACGCCACAACCACTGCTGCGACGCCACCACCACTGCGCCACCACCACTGCTGCGCCGCCACCACAACCGCGCCGCCACGACAACCGCGCCGCCTATCTTCAAATCAGCCCAAGTTTTTGTAAGTTTAGATATTCATGATCGGCTTTTAGATATTCAGAATCATCTCTTTACCGTTTGTAGATTCTCGTAACTCGTATGGTTTGATTTTTTTTTTGGTAATCATATGGTTTGATATTATGTTACCCGGTAAATGCAGTATATAATGAGAAGGGTTTGTAGATTCTCGTAACTCGTATGCTTGGCTTGGCGGGGTTGATCGACTCTTGGAGGAGGGTTCACCTTTTGGTTTTAAAAAAAGGCTTGGGGAATACGATAACACCAACACATAAATTAGCTTCATGGCCCCTTAGAAGGTGTTCAAGAGTTAGAAGTTACGAATTTTCCCATGATAAATTGGTAGATGTTAAAGAAAATGTGGTCTTAACCCTAAACCCTAAACCCTAAACCCTAAACCCTAAACCCTAAACCCTAAACCCTAAACCGAACCCTAAACCGAACCCTAATTAGTCATAATTGAACCCTAAATTGATTGCCCCAATCTAACCGAACCCTAATTGAACCCCCTAATCCAACCGAACCCTAAATTGAACTAATTGAACCCTAAATTGAATGCCTCAAATCAACCGAACCCTAAATTGAATCAATAGAACCCCCTAATTGAACCCTAAATTGAACTAATTGAATCCTAAATTTAATGCCTCAAATCAACCGAACCCTAAATTGAATCAATAGAACCCCCTAATTGTACCTAAATTGAAGTAATTGAACCCTAAATTGAATGCCCTAATCGAACCGAACCCTAAATGAAACTAATTGAACCCTAAATTGAATGCCCTAATACAATCGAACCCTAAATTGAAATAATTCAAGCGCATCGGATATGTGAATTTTGAACAGTTTTTAAAAAATTTGAACATTGCTCATTTGTTTGATAATTTTAGGTTGTTAATTGTGCGTTTTATAATTGTGATTATTGATCGATGATTTTAGGTTATTAGCTGTGCATTTGAAGTAATTGCGATTATGAATTGATGATTTTAGGTTGTTAATTGATGATTTTAGATTGTTAATTGTGCATTGAGCATTTGAGATATTGAGATTATTGACGGAGGATGGGACCCAATTGGATTGAATGTGTGATTTTTGTTAATTTTTATTGCATTGAGCATTTGAGAATTGAGAATTGAGATTGTTGACGGAGGATGGGACCCAATTGGATTGAGATACCTGTTAGTTAGCGCAGACACGGACACCACGTCTGATCGACGGTGTCCGACATTTAGAAAACAAATTAACGTATGCCGATGTGTCCGGAGGTGCGTGTCGCTGGGCATCGGACACGTGTCCGGAGGCGTCGGACACGTGTCCAAAGGCGTCGGACACGTGTTGGTATGTGTCAGACACGTGTCGGTATGTGTCTGACACGTGTCCGGAGGTGTCAGAAACGTATCGGACACCATATCGACACCCTATATGAGGTGTCGGAATTGAGGTTGTTGAATGTGCATTAAATTTAGGTTAGTTAGGTTAATGCGACATTTTTAGCATGCACCCCCTGGAATCTAATCGTGGCTCCAGCGCTGGCTATAATTAGCCCTAATTAGTCCTGATTAACAATATTTTAGTAAATCAATTAACCCTAATTAGCTCTAACGAGCCTAATTAGTTTTAATAAACCCTAAGAACCTGATAAAATTCAAATTAGCTGTAATTACCTCAAATTAGCCCAAATGAACCCAATTATGCGCATATTGATTGTAGTTAGCCTAATTAGTCATAATTTGCACTAACATAACCCAATTACGCCTAATTAGCGCTAGTTAGGACTAATCAACACTACTCGGCACAATTAAACCCTAATTAGTCATAATCAACCCTAATTAGCTATAATTATCCGAAACTAGCCCTCATTAACATTAATTAGCCCTAACATAACCCAATTGGGAGGAAGAAAAACATTGCATGGAAGATATTGCGATATTTCCCGGTCACACCACGGCTTCAGAGAATGTACTACTCCTCCAGTACGGCTGAACATATGAGGGCTCACCGTGAGACTCGCAGCAACGATGCCGATGTGCTGACCCACCCAGCTGATGGAGAGGCGTGGAAGGAGTTTGACCGCAGGCATCCAGTTTTTGCTCAGGAAGTTCGGAATGTTAGACTTGGTCTGGCAACCGATGGGTTCAACCCTTTCGGTCAGTCTACCACGCCTTACTCCTGTTGGCCTGTTATTATTGTCCCTTACAACCTTCCACCAGGCATGTGCATGAAGAAGCCGTATATGTTCTTGTCGTTGCTTATTCCGGGGCCGAAGAGTCCCGGTAAGGACATAGATGTGTACTCAAGGGATTGTAGATGTCAATGTCAAGTCAAGACTTGCATCAGACGAGCCCTTTGTGTTTGCTAGTCAAGCTGTACAAGTCTTTTACGCGGAGGACGTCGCCAATCCCAAATCTCATTGGTATACAACTATCACGTCCAAGAAATTGCCCGTGACATATGACAGTGAGCTAGACTCCTTTCAAGCCGACCAACCACGTGTCTTGTTCCCTGTTGAGGTCAACAACGAGGAGGACGATCTTCCTCTTCCAACAACACTTCTTGTGGGAGAAGAAGTCGTATATGATGACGCGGAAGATATTGAAAGTGTTGGAGATGATGTGACCGAGTCTACTGATGAAGAGGATGAATTAGAAGATGAAGAGGACGACGAGTCCCACGAAGAAGAGGGCGACGAGGATAGTGATGAAGATGATTCGCAAACTGAAAATGATTGACTTGTAATGTTGTAACATCACGGGAAAAATGTAGTAACATTTTAGAACTTGGTGTTTATTGATGTGTTTTTGCACATTCGTTCATATATATATATATATAGTGCCGATGATGATTTATGCCTAAATTATTGTTTTTCACGTGTTAATGTCTTTGTATATAATCTATATGAAGTCAGATATGGATAGGATACGGGCTATTCGTGGCCGGGCTGGACGCCGAGCTGCTTCCTCCCCGATTAGTCCCACCTCGTCATTGCCTACTGATGACGGGGCACAGAGTGATCGCGGACAGCCATCGGGGGCCCAGCCCCAGCTGTCGCCGTCACCGTCGCCCCAGCCATCGCCGTCGCCCCAGCCGTCTCCATCTTCCGTGGGTTCTACCTCAGGTATAGTTGATAACGGTGTTTCCTACATTTTCGCTAGCCTTATATTTGAACTGTATTAATGTCTGTGTTTTGTAGGATCTCGACGAGGCCGTGGTCCGACACGCGGGGTACGCATCGACCCCCAGCGTAAACAGAGCGTTACGCTCACGCAGGAGGGCCTGTAAGTACTAAAAATATCACCTCATGCCTTATGCCTAAAAATTTTGGGTGTTAATTTATATTTGAACTGTATTAATTAATTTAATTACTTATTTGGCAGGATCCTGGAGAATATGGCGAGGACGAAGATCGGCGTTCTTGTGAAGGGCCGATTCTTCGAGCCACGCCTGTACTGGAAGGAATGGGATGCCGCTGCGAGGGAGGCCCTATGGGAGGAGTGGCTGGTACGGTGAAGTATTTTTTTCAGCGTTAGTAAATGTTAAATTACAGTTTGTTTTATGTTGTTAATTTGTGTTATTGAATGCATTACAGGAGGGGTTCACGTTTGATACGCCTGAGCAGCAGGGACTGGGGCAGCAGGCTTTCTTTAATTACATCGGCAAGAATTACCGCCGATGGCTCCACGATGCACGGGACCGGGCGAAGAGGGCGCTGCCCGCGGGTGCCCCGATGACGGACATGACGAAATATCCCCCACATTGGATATCTCACCGTGTATGGGGGGAGATGATAGATCGGTGGGCTGCGAATCCAGGTTGGGACGCCAAGAGTAAGAGCGGGGCTCAGAACAGACAGAACAGAGATCCGACGCACACGGGGGGGTCGGTGCCACACGACATCGTCCGACATATGAACGCGGTCGAGCACCCGGATCTAGAGGAGGATGAGGTCATAGCTCTGACCTATACTCAGACGCACGTGCGGAAGAAGGACAAGGACGAGACGCACCAGGCGGGCGACTATATTTCAGATATTGCCCGGCGGATCGATGTGAGTCAATTTATTTAAGTTAATTTGTTTCTTTCTATCCTCGATGTCTGTTTCGTTAATTAATGCCATAACATATCGTTAAACCACTATTTTTGCAGGCCTCGTATGAACAGCTAAGGGGGTCCGAGCAGCAGTCCGGACAGCCATCAGCGTCCACTAGTACGGCTGCGAGTACTGGGGGGTTGAAGCGATGGCTGGATACGCCGGAGGTCGTGAATCGGCCGAAAGGCCGCATACGCGGCCTGCCTAGCACGACTCCTCGTGCCGTGATAGGAGCGTCCTCACCCCCTGCTGCCCCTCCACAGACACCGGCTCCTCGGCCTCAGTTGCACGAGGAGGATATCGAGCGCATTGCTACAGTGGTGTGCCGGATGATGAGGGAGCAGGGCACTGCTGGACTAGCCGCCCCGGCCCCGGATCAGCAGGATCCAGATCCGGGACTCGGGAACCCCTGATGAGCCCCTTCCCGTGCCCGTTCCTAGCTCCCCCCCCCCCCCCGCGCCCGGGTTGTACTCTTCTCCCCTCTCCTAACCGGCTATCTCCGGTTCCCGGCTTGTACATGTATTAGTTTCTTTTATAATAAATATTTTTTCTAATTGATTATATATATTTTTTCTGTATTTCGCTTATTGCGCGTTGTTGTTGAAAATTGTATTTCTGTACAGGTTTAGGTAATTGAAAAATAAAAAAAAAAAATTTAAAAAAATATTGACTTTTGGCGACTGATTTATTCCGTCGCTAAAATATTCCTTTCAATTAAATATTTAGCGACAGAATATTCCGTCGCTAAATATTTAATCCGTCGCTAATTGGACAAAAAAGAAAATAAATTAAAATTTCTAAAAATATAATTAGCGACGGATATTCCGTCGCTAATGAAAAATAAATCCGTCGGTAAAAATCACATATTTAGCGACGGATTTAAAAATTCCGTCGCTAAACTATTAGTGACGGGCTTTTATACGAGGGATTTTTAGCGACGGTGAATCCGTCGCTAATTCCTTTAGCGACGGATTTTGGGCTTTTAGCGACGGATTTACCCGTCGCTAAAAGTCTGTTTTCTTGTAGTGGGAGAACAATCTTACATATTCTTCAATAAAACAAGTTTCTCAATTAGCCAAAGTAACCCACGTTGCAACACCATAATCACGTGCCATATTACCTCGTTCATGTTAAACTTACTGATTTTCCTCATGCCAGGAACCCCCATAAATAGCAAAAGGATAGTTCAATAGAAGTCACAGCTTTTGACGTGAGCATTTCAAGGTTGGCTTACTTCGTTATGACTCATGAAGAGGTAGGGCAACCAAATATTCCACACCTTCAATACCTCGTACTCACTAACAACCAAAACAAAAACGATCTCACATACTAATCACATATTTGTTTGAATAACACACCTAAAAGGTTAATCTAACACAATTCTAACAGTAAACATGATATTACAAATTGAACTCTTAGGGAATGTCCCACCTAAGAAAGCTTAGCTTTGTTGTTTTCATTGTAATATCTACTCATAAAGGGGTGTGAATTGTATTTCATTTGTAATCATCTTTTCACCTGTAATTGTTGGAAACCTTAAGGGGCTTCGGATCTGTACTGTGGTTTGAGCTAGCACCCGAAGCTAGCTGTTTAGTGAAAGGCTCGAGTAGGTCTCTCAAGTGTGGAGTGCTCGGGGACTGGACATAGGCAGGTGGGACCGAACCAGTATAAATTCTTGTGTTGATCTGTATTTGTTGTTTTTTGTTATTACCTTATACGTTAAGTTTTAAAATTTCTGCTTACCCCCCCCCCCCCCCCCCCACCCCTCTAGGTGCATTTAGGGACCTACATGTATTGGTTTGGGGGGGGGGGAATTGGTATGTATTGGTGTGCTTACTACGTGGGACACATGCTAGTACATTGATGGACCAGTACTTGCACATAAGCATATATTGTGTGTATCTGTTTGTGCAGTACATGTGTGGCTTTGCTCTTTGTTAGTTACCCTGTGTTCATGTCAATATCACCGGAATCTGTTTGCCTTGTATCTAAAAATGATTACTTGATATCTGATTGAAGGGGTTGAGTTGAAACTCCTCCAATATTGTCTTCGAACTATTGTATTCATTTTGAAGTTCTTTAAAAATTCATCTAATGGATTAAATATGCGAATCGTTTCGTAATCCCTTCACTAGGTACTTGAGCGAATTTACTGAGCTCTCAAAAGCTGGCCCTCTTTTGTTCCCTTTCTGCAGATAATGTTGACCAGTAGCTTGCTTCGGGATGGATTAGAGGTTGAGTGAGAAATTTGAGTAGTTTGTCATTGTTTTATTAGTAGAACCCCCTGTGTGGGTGGGAAAGCTTTGTTTAGTTTTAATTTTTTTATTTTTTTCGCGAACTTGAGTTTGGTCTTTTCGTTTATGACTATTTATTTTAAAGGAATTGAGGTATTGCATCGATTAGAAGCTTTGACATATATATTGAAAGTTGCTAGTTGAGTCGAGGTTTTTATGTCACTAAGTGATTGATCGAGCGGGTGAGTATTTTAATGCTTCGAAAGTTCAGGGTGTTAATGCCCGGAATTTTCGGGTCGCTACATGGTTTTCCAGTTCAATAAGGTTTACAAAAAATGGACAAATTAGTAATGAATTTTTAATAACAAATCACTGTAAATTTTAGTAAGGGTAAAGAAAACAAAAGAACATCAAAACCAATAGAATGATGTTTTGCATAACTAAAAGGGATAAAAAAAGAAAAAAATATGTTAAGAAAAGCTTACTTTTTAAATTACAAAGTGTTAATCATTAATATCATACATGATTTTCGTTGTTTACATTTGAGAGATTTTATCTTGATTATTTTAAGTGCTTTTAAGATTTTAATAATATGTAAATCCATGGATTATGTAGAGATTTCAGAGCTGTAAAGTTGGTTTCCTAGTTTTATAAAATTTAGAAAAATGGGGATTAAAATTTATATTGTTTTCTTAAAGTATTTTTTAGGTTTTAATAATCAAAATCAAGGCATACTGTATAAGCATATTGATTAGGTAAAGTTTTAGAATGTGTGTAATTGATTTCTTGGTTTTAAAAAGTTTACAAATATCTGGCAAATTATACCTACAAGTTTTCTACTAATAAATCACAACAAAGAGTTAAATAGGGAAGAAAAAGAAAATAATACAAAAAAAAAAAAAAAAACCAGATTCTTAAGTTTTATATGTCCAATTGTTATACTAAGAATTTTGGAGCTCTTGTTATTGCGTCGGATAGAATTTTTTAGGAGTTATCTCCTTCAACGTAAGCCTTAAGTTTGCATGTACAACATAACTTAGTCACTTTTAGTAACAATCTTTCCTACAGTTTGTCTTACTAAAAATAGCTTGCGAGTTACGTTCTCTTGAGTTAAAGCAATACAATTTTATGCAACAAAGACAAGGATTTTTATTTGAAATCGGTTAAAACAAATGGGAAAGGAAGAACAACAATACAAGTGCCACGATTTAATATTCAAAGGTAAAGATTACACGTCTAGAAATATTTATCCTCACATACGAAAGAAACAACAAAAAGTAGCTTATGCACTTTTTTACACCAGAGAGAAAGATAAATATAGAGGGCACTAACTAATGTTCCTCCCGTCGTATTGGCCTTGTTGCACCAGCTCATTAACTTGATCTGCCATCTCCATGTTGACTTGCTCTTCTACGTTAACCCTAAACTTGTCCATCACGGCTTTACCAATTCTACCGGCCATTCCATTTGGTGGTTTTGCCCGACCAGTTCGCCCTAAAAGTAAATCAAAAAAGGAAAATCATATGAATCATGCTTTTACAGTGTAACAGGATCCTTTTACATTATGTGGAAAAATGGTGATTGAACGTGCCATCTCACTAGTAAGATTCACTGCAAAAAAACTTCTTTTTACAAGAGGTTCTTTGGGTTGAAAGACGGCCACACTGTCCAACTTACTCCTACTGAATACTTCTTTTACTAGAGATTCTATCAGCAATGTATGTAAAGCTGACCTTATTCACTCTATGGTTAGCAGCATTCTAGTAGTAATTCTAGTAACAATTTTTGCTACGATTTATCTTACTAACAATAGCTCGTTAGTTTTGTCATTCAATGGCAACACCAAAGTTCTTGTATATTAAAGCAACAGTATTTTATCCAAGAAAGACGAGGGTTTTCATTTGACCTTGGTAAAAGCACGTGGAAAAGAAACAAAAAATAAAAAATATGGTAGGATTTAATATTCCTAGGTATCTAGATTCCACGTCCAGATATATTTATCCACACAAGGGAAGAAACAACAAAAAATCGCTAATGCACTTCCTTGTGTAAAACAGAGAGATAAATATAGAGGGACTAACTAGTGTTCCTCTCATCGTATTGGCCTTGTTGCATGTGTTCATCAAGATGATCAGCCATCTCCATGTTGACTTGCTCCTCGACGTTAACCCTGAACTCGTCCATCACGGCCTTACCAGTTTTCCCAGCCATTCCACCAGGACGATTTGCTCCACCAGTTTACCCTAAACGTAAAGTAAAAAAGAAAAAACATATGGATCATGCTTTTACAGTGTAAAAAAGGATCCATTTCTATAAAAATTGTGATTTAACGTGCAATCTCACTAGTAAGTTTCACCGCAAAAAACTTCTTTTTACAAGAGGTTCTTTCGGTCCAAAGACGGTCATACTCTCCAACTAGTTCCTACTGAATACTTCTTTTTATATGAGGTTCCATCAATAATGTATGTAAAGCTTACCTTATTCACTCTATTGTTAGTGGCATTCTAGTAGAACTTCTAGTAAATTTTTTTGCTACCGTTTGTCTTACTAACAATATCTTGCGAGTTTTGTCCATTAATGGCAAAACCAAATTTATTCTAAATTAAAGCAATACAAATTTATACAAGAAAGACAAGGATATATTCATTTGAACTTCCTAAAAAGCACATGGGAAAGGAACCACAAAAAATGGAAGGATTTGATATCCTTATGTATGGTGATTCCACGTCCAGATACATTTGTCCACACTTAGGAAAGAAACAACAAAAAGTTGTTCATGCATTTTTTTCCATCAAAGAGAAAGTGATGAATATAGAGGTACTAACTAGTGTTCCTTCTGTCATTTTGTCCTTGTTGCGCCTGCTCATTAACTTGATCAGCCATCTCCATGTTGACTTGCTCGTTTATGTTAACCAAGAAATTGTCCATCACGGCTTTACCGATTTTACCGGCCATTCCATTAGGTTGTTTTGCTCCACCAGTTTGCCCTAAAAGTAAGCCAAAAAAACTTCTTTTTATAAGAGGTTCTTTCGGTTCAAAGATGGCCACACTGTCCAACTTACTCCTACTTAATACTTCTTTTTACTAGAGGTTCTATCATTTCTGTATGTAAAGCTGGCCTTATTCACTCTATAGTTAGTGGCATTCTAGTAGTACTTCAGTAACAATTTTTGTTACGGTTTGTCATACTAACAAGAGCTTGTTAGTTTTGTCATTCAATGGCAAAACCAAAGTTCTTCTATGTTAATGCAACAATATTCTATGCCAGAAAGACGAGGATTTTCATTTGACCTTGGTAAAAGCACATGGAAAGAAACAAAAGAAAAAGGTAGGATTTCATATTCCTAGGTATCTACATTTCACGTCCAGATATATTTATCCACACATGGGAAAAAAGCAACAAAAAATCGCTCATGCACTATCTTGCGTCAAAGAGAGAGAGATAAATATAGAGGGACTAAATAGTGTTTCTCCCATCGTATTGGCCTTGTTGCTCCTCTTCATCAATGTGATTAGCCATCCCCATGTTGACTTGCTCCTCGACGTTAACCATGAACTTGTCCATCACAGTTTTACCAGTTTTCCCGGCCATTCCATTAAGTCGATTTGCTCTACCAGTTTGCGCTAAAATTAATGCAAAAAAGAAAAAAACATATGAATCATGCTTTTACAGTGTAAAAAAGGATCCATTTCTATATAAAAAAAAGATGATTGAACTTTCCATCCCACTAATAAGTTTCACCGCAAACAATTTCTTACTAGAGGTTTTTTCGGTCCAAAGACGGCATACTGTCCAACTTGCTCCTACTGAATACTTCTTTTTACATGAGGTTCTCTCAATAATATATGTAAAGCTTACCTTATTCACTCTATTGTTAGTGGCATTCTAGTAGTACTTCTAACACTTTTTGCTACCGTTTGTCTACCTAACAATAGCTTGCGAGTTTTATCGATAAATGGCTAAATCAAAGTTATTATTCTATATCTAAGCAATACAAATTTATGAAAGAAAGACAAGGATTTTCATTTGAACATCATAAAAGCACATGGGAAAGAAACAATAAGACATGGTAGGATTTCATAGCCTTATGTATGGTGATTCCACGTCCAGATATATTTGTCAAAGAGAGAGAGAGATGAATATAGAGGGACTAACTAGTGTTCCTTCTGTCGTTTTGGTCTTGTTGCACCTGCTCATTGACTTGATCAGCCATCTCCATGTTGACTTGCTCGTCTATGTTAACCAAGAAATTGTCCATCACGGCTTTACCAATTTTACGAGCCATTCCATTATGTCATTTTGCTCCACCAGTTTGCCCTAAAAGTAAGCCAAAAAAGAAAAAAATATATGAATCATGCTTTCACAGTGTAACAAGATCCCTTTCTATTTTGTGGAAAAATGGTGATTGAATGTGCCATCTCACTAGTGAATTTTATCGCAAAAACTTCTTTTCACAAGAGGTTGTCTCGGTCCAAAGACAGCCATTGTGTCCAACTTACTCTTATGGAATACTTCTATTTACAAGAGGTTCAATCAATCATGTATGTAAGGCTTACCTTATTCACTCTCTGATTAGTGTAGTAAAAAACATTTGCTACGATCTGTCTTACTAACAATAGCTTGCGAGCTTTATCAATCAATGCAAAACCAAAGTTATTCTTTATTAAAACATTACCATTTTATGCAAGAAAGACAAGGATTTTCAGTTGAACTTGGTAAAAACACATGGGAAAGAAACAACAAAAAATGGTAGGATTTGACATTCTTAGGTATAGTGATTCCGCGTCCAGATATATTTATCCACGCATGGGAAACAAACAAAAGAAAATAACTCATGCACTTTTTTTGCGTCCAGGAGAGAGAAAAATAGAGGACTGACCTGTTCCTCCCATCGTATTGGCCTTGTTGCACCTGCCCATCAGCTATCTCCATGTTGAGTTGCTCCTCTGCCTTAACCCTTAACTCGTCCATCGCGGATTTGCCAGTTTTACCAGCTGTTTCATTAGGTTGAATTGCTCCACCAATTCGCCCAAAAAGTAAACCAAAAAAGGAAAAACATGTGAATCATGCTTTTACAGTATAATATGATCCTTTTCTATAAAAATGGTAATTGAGCCTGCCGTCTCACTAGTAAATTTCACCACAGAAACTTCTTTTTACAAGAGGTTCTTTAGGTCCAAAGACAGCCATATTGTCCAACTCAGTCCTATAGAATTCTTGTTTTTACAAGAGGTTTTATCAATAATGTATATAAACCTTACCTTATTCACTTTATTGTTAGTGTTATTCTAGCACTTCTAGTAAGAATTTATGCTATCGTTTGTCTTACTAACAATAGCTTGCAAGTTTTGTCATTCAATGACAAAGCCAAAGTTCTTCTACATTAGAGCAAAACTATTTTATGCAAGAAAGACAAGGATTTTAATTCGAACTTTCTAAAAACACGAGAAAGAAACAACAAAAAAAGGCAGGATTTGATCGATATTCTTAGGTATTGTGATTCCAAGTCTATATATATTTATCCACACATGGGAAAGAAACAACAAAAAGTCGCTCATGCACTTTTTTGCGTCTGTGAGAGAGAGAGAGAGAGAGAGAGAGAGAGAGAGATTTAGAGAGACTGAGAGAGAGAGATAGAGAAATTTAGAGGGACTAACTAGTGTTCCTCCGTCGTATTGGTCTTTGCACCTGCTCATAAACTTGATCAGCCATTTCCATGTTGACTTGCTCCTCTACAGCCATCTCTACGTTTTGCTCGTCTACAACCATCTCCATGTTGACTTGCTCCTCTACGTTTTGC
>JAVXUO010001820.1:0-46813 GCA_033065855.1 Escallonia rubra
ACGCGTAAATATGTACTACTAATTATCTGGGGGTGGGGGAGGAAGGGGGGTGGGCGCCCAGGGGGTGGGGGGCCACAAAAAAAAAAAAAGGGAAGGCAACACCGTCGTTACTTAACATTGTTGAATTAACATTGCAAAAATTTAACAGCGTATAATTAGCAAAATATCCCTTACGGGATGGTAAATTATCGAAATGCCCCCTGGCATCGGAAAATCTCAAAAGTGCTTTGAAATGTTATTTTAAGCCTACTGAATTCATTCTTGATCTAAAAAGTATTTTACAAAAGTTTCGCAAAAAAATCCCGAACCGGTGTCCGGATCGAACGTTTAAAAGTCCGTTCGGCAAAAAAAATAGCTAACGACATCGGAATGGTACAAATTCCGGGGTAACGGAACTTCCCAACATCCTAGGGTTCTCATAAAAGTTTCGCGCGAAATCGCGCTAGTTTGATATTTTAAATTACACTGCAAAGTTACAAGGTTCTTTGTATCAGTTAACCCATTTCCAGTCTTTGGAAAAATCTGAAATTTTTTCCTGATACAGATATTTTAAAAATAACTAGGGTCTATTTTTTGTACTTTGGAAAAATCTAGCTCTAACTATTGTTTATAAATTCGTGAAAAACTGTATAATTAAGTTTTCACCTTTAGCGACAATTACGTTTCGTATTCACATTAAACACACATAACCCAAAATCTAGTTCAATCCATAATTTTAAACTCTAAAAAACACGAATTTGAGATTATGGTAAGAACAATGTAAGCATAACACAATTTAAACAATCTACTGGTAAGAACAATTTGAAATTAACAATGAATTATAAAAAAATTCGAAATACTTACTTGCTTTAAACTTGATATATTTTAATCTTCCTGCGGTTATCTGCCGATTTTTGACCGTAGAATATTTAAGATTATGCAGATAATATTTGGAATACGGAGAAGATGGAAGAAATAGTTGAGAAAGAGTTGAGAAAAAGTTGAGAAAGATGATGTAGAGTGAAAGAGAGGGTTCTGTCCAGAAAAAATTGGAAAGAACGGATTATAAAGAGAGAAAAGCGAGGGAGAGAGAAGAAAGAAACTCACGGGTCTTCTTTCTCTCTCTGTTGGGCAAGCAAGCAGGAGAATTCAAATGTGTGCTGGGAGGGCCAACTTTTGCGGGAAGAAGCCAAGTGTCATGGAAGGGGGGCTAGAGAAGAAAGAAACTCACAGGTCTTCTTTCTGTCTCTGTTGGGCAAGCAAGCAGAGAATTCAAATGTCTGCTGGGGGGGGCCAACTTTTGCGGGGAGAAGCCAAGTGTCGTTGGAAGGGGGGCCAGAGAAGAAAGAAACTCACGGGTCTTCTTTCTCTCTGTTGGGCAAGCAAGCAGGAGAAACAAAAAAGAAAATGGGGAAAGTACAGGGAAAGAGTTGAGAAAGAGGAAGGACAGAACCACGACAGACTCACATGTCACAACAAAACAAAAAAAAGGACAAAAAAGGAAAACAACAGACTCACATGTCACAACACAACAAAAAAGGACAAAAAAGGAAAAGAAAATGGGGAAAGGACAGGGAAAAGAAAATAAAAAAGGAAGGGAAAAAAGGACAAAAAGGACATGCACAGTGAACCGCAACAAGGAAATGCGGTTCGGGGGTGGGTGGGTGGGCAAAAGGACATGCAGGGGACCGCACTGGGGGTGGGTGGGTGTAAAAAAAAAATTAAATGTGCAAACCGCAACCCCTATGTGCGGTCCGGTGGATATTATCCACCGGTCGATATATATCGGGCCCCATATATATATATATATATATATATACATCATGTGATTTTATGTTAGCACATGCTAGCGTTGTATGTATTATGCATGTGCTAGCATTGTATGTTTGAGAGCATTTGACAAAAGCTTCCAACCTTGCCGTTTTTCCATAATTTCAGTTGCAAAAAATGGATTTTAACCCTGGACCAGAAGATCCCTTCGTATTATACGACCAAGCAAACCATATCAGTACGCTTATGTGGGATGGTGGAGTAAGATACATTATTTATCAACTTTCTTATTCTTATGAACGTTGTATACCGTTTGTTTTGGTTAAATTATATTTATTAATTCGTAAGAAATAGAACTTCTCACCACCGTAGAGGTATCCGATAATTTCAAATTGTGGAAATTGAACAAATACCAGAAAATATTATTGTATGGAATTGGGTTTAGGATTTTCACGTATGGGCAGATCTTTCAACACCTTGACCGGTACTTAATAGGTGCTCTTGTTGAAAGGTGGAGAAGTGAAACGAATACTTTTCACTTCTCTCTCGGAGAGATGACAATTACCCTAGAAGATATAGGGTTCATCTTAGGGTTACCGGTGATGGGGCGGCCGGTAATTGCTCCTCCGTCAGAAGTAACAAATAAGAGAAACGTATGGACTTCTTCACTTCGATACCTCAGGAACAATTTAGCACTGGTGGTATAAAGTTGAAGTGGTTGGTAGATACCTACAAGGTTTTGCCGGAAAGCTACACGGACGAGATGCTTGTGTTGTACACACAAGCCTTCCTCTTGTGGCTGATGGGGGCAATTTTATTCCCAACGACATCGAAGAACACGGTCAGCGTGAAATATTTACCGTTGTTGGGTAACCTGCGGGAGGTTGGGGATTATGCCTTAGGTGCAGCAACTCTTGCGTACCAGTACCGAGAATTCCACAAGGCAACGAGGCCCGACTCCAAAGCTATATGTGCATGTCTTTCGCTATTGTAGGTATATCATATAAATCTTGATTATGTGTTTGATTTTGTTTTTGTTGAATTGACAATAAATTTTCACGATACTTTATGTAATTTGTCGTTGCTCTCAGGTGTGGTCTTATGAACACATTGCTACCGGCGCACCCAGGCGTAGGGACGGAACCGATAATGTGTGGCCTCGGTTGTGCGCCCAGGAGTACAGCCGGAAGGCCAGCCACTACCCGAGGAGAGAAGATTCCCATCACAACATTACGTACTATCGGGGGGAGCTCGACTCGCTATCTCCGGGCCAGATGCGTTAGGTACCGTACAAACATTTGGCGCGACGGGTAGGAGAGTCTTTCGTCTTCACGCTCTTCGGGTTGCAACGCACACCCCTGATCCACTTCAAGATCGCATAGTGCCAGCTGCCAGATCGCGTTATGCGCCATTTTGACTGCCTGTAGGGGTTCCATCTGATGCCCTGAATATGAGGGTTAATAGGAACCCACTGGGTGTTGGACGGTTTGGAAAGGCAAATGCGCACGACTTGTTCGCACGAGAAATTGAGGTTTGGAATTCCTGGCAGGACATGTTGGCAGCCGTTGTGTCGGAGCCTGACCCCGTGATCAGTATCGAACAGTACAATGAGTGGTATTACCACATCACCCGGAGGAGAGTAGCCCCAGTGAGGTTTGAACACGAGGAGAGGTATGCCCCTAGGGGTCAGAACGATGAGCGTGTGGCATGCGATCTAGTAAGTTGCCCAACAATTGCTTTTAATTGAATTTGATGATTCTAAGTGTGTGTTTGAAGTTACTTATTTATTATCTCTTTGAATGTAGGTTAATGCCTCGTTCGCCTTCTTCCAGAAGTTAAGCGAGCGGAAGGATCTGGTGGATGCAATGGGCGAGGAGCTTCGCGAACAGGTTGAAGCATTGGCGTTTGGCTGTGGGAATTTTTTGCGCTAAGCATCGGGACAGCCTTCGGGCGTCAGCCTAGGAATGGGTTATCTGGAGTGGCAGGCCCCTTACGTGAGCGAGGGATACGGTGATCCCTCAGGACAGACTTCGGGGGTGAGCCAGGGATTCGGTGGTCCCTTTTTACCGGGAATGGGTGGTGAATGGGGGCCGCCAAGCACCTTGGGCCAGGCTCAAGCGCCGTGGGAAGAGTACAGTGCGCCCTCATCGCTTTGCTTTCGGACTCGGAACCCCAACCCCTATCTCAGAGTCAAGTCACGCAGGACTGGGGTTTCAAAAACATCAGTCTATCCGAGACACTGCCCATTGTCCCGTGGGCGGGACCATTGGTAGCCGAAGGAGGGCAACATCCCCCGATCGACCCCCGAGGGCAATATCGCAAAGGGCATCCATTGAAGCCCCTAAAGCCGCATAAATGCCAAATAATCCGAGAGCGTTATTTTAGTGCCCCCCCCCCCCCCCCCCCCCGAGACAAAGCGTCGTATAGTGTGGATCACCCGGAGGGCATGGATTACTGTTGTTCGTGGGGAGAAATGTCCTCCCTGGCTCTGGGGCATTGGTTAGACAACGGTGGCATCTCTAACTACGTGGAGATTCTGAAGCAAAGGGGTTGGGAGCGGCTGAACGAGTATCCGGCCCTTTTTTTTGGTGGATGCTTTTTTTTATGGCCTCCTAGTAGCTGAATGGCGTGAGTGGGTTGATAAAAGGGGGAAGAAAAAGTTGAGCGATTGGAGACCGTCCGCTAACCTACGAGCGTATATTACTAGGAATAGTCCAGTGAGAGCAAGGCTTGCCGACGTGTTTCTAATCCCATTTTTAGGGAAAAGCCACTGGTACTTGGTTTGCTATGAACCAACAGAAAAAATCGTATCACTCACCGACAGTCTCCACGACGATACTGTCCAGATGCTTGTGTTTGACATGTACAGAGTCCAGTTGGATGCTATGGTAATATTTCGATTGTTGTTTAATCATTATTGTAACTTGCCAATTGTAAATGTTAAGTCGTGTCTTACGCTGTTTTCTGTTTCTTGCAGAATCTATTTGTGTCATGGTCCACCGAATCCGTGATATAAGTGTATCGTTACGTCCAAAGCTCCAATTCCGATTGAAGAAGAGGAGGCCCAAGCAACGTAATACTTCGAACTGCGGCATCTTCGTCTGCATGTACATGGATTACATTTGTCGGGGTGAGAGCCTCAAGGCGGCCGTCTGGAGTCAAGAATGCGTAAATGGCTTTAGATATAAGATAATTTGGCAAATTATGAAATGTCGGCCTAGAGCGGTTAGGTTTATTGAAAATCCATCTAAGGACGAGCATCCGGCTCAACATGAGGACCCCAGTTGAAATAGTAACATTTGAATCAGTTTTTTTAATAAATCTTGATTATTTTTATGAAAGGCATCATTGGTTTGATTTGATTTGTGTAGAGATGCGCTGATTTGTGTTGAAATCAGTTGACATTTGATTTGACAGGTGATTTGGGTTTGAATGATTGAAGTTGACATTTGATTTGGGTTTGAATGATTGAATGGTGGGAAACAAAATTAGGGGAAAGTTCTACAAAATGTTTCTACTGCGTCGTCTGCTACATAGTGTAGCGGACGCATAGAGAACAAATTTTTTTCCAATTGTTGGGATCCAGAGTTTCTGCTGGGCCGTCCGCTACATAGTGTAGCGAACGTACAGGAAACAAAAAAAAATTAAGTGTTGGATTTCAGAGATTCTGCTGCGTCGTCCGCTACACAGTGTAGCAGACGCATAGTGAATAAATGTTTTTCTAAGTGTTGGGATCCAGAGTTTCTGCTGGGCTGTCCGCTACACAGTGTAGCGGACGTACAGGAAACAAATATTTTTTTTAAGTGTTGGATGCGCCGTCTGCTACACAGTGTAGCGGACGTATAGAAAACAAAAATTGTTCTCTGCGTCGTCCGCTATACAGTGTAGCGGAAGTACAGGAAACAAATTTTTTTTAAAGTGTTGGAGATCAGACTTTCTGCTGCGCCGTTCGCTAGACATTTTAGCGGACATCGATAATTCTGTTTTATGAAATTGGCGACAGAATAAATGTTTTAGCGACGGAATCAACAATCTCAATATCTCAAATGCACGACTAACAATAAAAAATCATCAATTAACAACCTCAAATCATCAATTAACAATCACAATTCTCAAATGCACAATTAAGAACCTAAAATTATCAAACAAATGAACATTAACATAAACTTGTTCATAACTTGATTTAGGGTTCAACATTAAGGGAAAGTTTTTTCACAACTACTTTGATCAAACACCGTCACTTTAAAACTCATTCCCCATGTGTTCAAAGATTACAAAGTCCCCTAGATGGAGGTTATGCTGCTGCACGAATTCGTTCCAACCCTCTGCGAAACAAATTTGATCTTGGCCGCGCTTCTTCTTGATTTTAACAAGCCATGACCCCTTGCGGCTGGTTAAAGTTTCTTCGAAATAAAGAGTGGTAAGCCTTGTGCAAAAGGCTACTGGTATGTCCTAAGATATTCATAATACACTAAGACATGTAAGTTTTTAACTAAAGATAAAACTTTTAACACACACAAAAACACAGAGAAAGAGGGATGGCCTACAAGTTCTGTATGAAAACTAGGCATCATGACCTTGAAAAAGTGTCTGCCTACAAGTGCCTTATTGCCTACAAATTTGCTGCTCACCGAATCAGAAGCCATCAGGACAGATTTGTCGTCGGAGGTGGCGTCGCGTCGGGGGGAGGACGGGGATGTCACTGGAGGCGCCGTGGCGTTGAGGGGAGGACATGGCTGTCGCCGGAGGTGGCGCGACGTCGGGGGGAGGACGGTGGTCTCACCGGAGATGTGGGTCACCGTAGATGGGATAACAGCTGGGTGAGATGTTCGAGACAGATATAGAAACGGGAGAAAGAAGATTGGCCGATCGGATTAATATATAACAGGATAGAGACGTCCACTACATTGTGTAGCGGACACAAAGAACACCAAATTTTTTTTTCTGCAGAGCCGTCCGTTACATTGTAAAGCGGACAAAAAAACCATAAAAAATTAGGACTCTACAGAGCTGTCCGCTACATTGTGTAGCGGACATAAAAGAACACCAGGAATTTTCTAAGTGTTGGAGTTTTAAGACTCTGTAGAGCCGTCCACTACACTATGTAGCGGACGGGGTAAATAAAAAAAAAACTTAAACTTAGATTTGATGGCTCTCATAACTCCATCAGAAAAAAAATTCCAGTCTTCCGTCGAAAGATTATTAAAAAAAATTACAAAAAATTATTACGAATGTCAAACAAACTTGATGGCTTATACAAAAAATTAAAGGTCCACTGCAGCTTTTTCTTCCTCATCTTCGGCGTCATTTTCTTCCTCGTCTTGCAAACCCCCTGAACTTATCCCCGTGCCTTGTAATGGTTCCACTTATCATGGTCGGTCATTTTGTTGCACAATGCACACCTTCTCAGCTTTTTAGGTTGAGTTGCCTGTTCAATAGAGCTCTTCATCCATGTAGATCTCTTGCTGCCTTTTCATTTGGGATATAATTGGATGCAAAGGCCGGATATCATTGTCGTCTTCCTCCCCCGGCTCGTCATCCTCTGATCCCGTTGTAGGCTCGGTGTCAACCACATTGCTGACTGAAGCTGCTTCCAACTGGTTGACGATGGGCTCTTGCTGCTGAGCTACCTCGAGAAGATGCTTATATCCGACCATTATAACAGCACCCTTTACGCACAAACGGGTGAACATCGTCACCAGATGATTATACCACAACGACTCTGATTCTTCAAAGTCAGTATACGGGTGCTCCGAAAAGGCAATGGTACCGTGCAACCTGTTTGTACCTTTTGTCCATCGTGACAAGACGTATTTATCGGGGATTGTTCTGATATTCTTCTGGGTGAAAAACTGCAGAATGTGTCTACACAGGATGCCATGGAACTCAAACTTCTTGCAAACACATGTCACCGAGTCCGTCAATGTGTCGTGGCTCACCGTATAAATTTTGCGCAGCTTCTCAGGGACGACACTACAAGAAAACATGTTTTTAGTGACGGAATTTGCTCCGTCACTAAAATTCTGTCACCTAAACTAACCAATGTTAAGAAAACAGGTTTTTAGTGACGGAATTTGGCTCCGTCACTAAAATTTCGTCACCTAAAAGGCTTTTAGTGACGGAATTTGCTCCGTCACTAAAATTCCGTCACCTAAAATTAATAATTCTAATTTTGATTATTTTTTGTTTTTTTTAGATTTGGAAAAACCCCCAAATGTATAATTTAGGGCTTTTTTTTTCTTTTCATTTCCCTCCATCTCTTTGAGCTCCTCCCGCAGCCTCCCTTTCTCCATAAATTCTCACCGCCGCCCCCTCCCTTTCTCCCCATTCCGTCACCGCCGGCCAAGGGCAGAGCCACGACAGTCGACAGCCAGCTGGAAGCCCGAAGCCACGACGAGACGACGAGCGGCGAGCTGCGATTCAGGCGAACGGCGAGCTGCGATTCATGCGAACGACGAGCGGCGATTCAGGCGAGCGGCGATTCAGGCGAACGATGAGTCGCGACAGCTTGTTGGGATCTAAACCAGTAGATCTACGGCCCTACGGACGGCCACCTCTGCTACGGACGGCCACCTCTGCTGCATTTTGTTTGTTCTGAAGAAGAAGACCTCCGTGGCTTTGTCCTCCGGTCAGTCCACTCCACCGGACCACCGGCGCTAACGGCTCTGAGCTCCCAGTCTTCTTCGATTTTCACTACCGGTGGGCGAATCGGTGACAAAGGTATGTTCCGAATTCCGATTACTTTATTTTTTCTACTGTTCGCCACTGATCTTGCTTGAAGAATAAATAAAGTGGATATTGATTATTGATTATCTGAGTTTCGAATTGTGATTATTGAGATTGTTGACGGAGGATGGGACCCAATTGGATTTAACGTGTGATTATTGAGATTGTTGACGGAGGATGTGACCAATTGGATTGAATGTGCGATTTACTTGAATGATAGTTGATTGGTCGGTTGAATGATAGTTGAATGGTCGGTTGAATGTGCGATTTTGTTATTGATTATCTGAGTTCCGAATTATAATTTGGTAATTAGTATCAGAGCTATATTGTGAATTTTTAGTGGATATTGATTATTGATTACCTGAGTTCCGAATTGATTGAAAATTCATGATTATTGAGATTATTGATTATTGATTATCTGAGTTCCGAATTGTGATTATTGATTGAGATTGTTGACGGAGGATGGGACCCAATTGAATTTAACGTGTGATTATTGAGATTGTTGACGGAGGATGTGACCAATTGGATTGAATGTGCAATTTAGTTGAATGATAGTTGAATGGTCGGTTGAATGTGCGATTTTGTTGAATGGTCGGTTGAATGTGCGATTTAGTTGAATGTTCGGTTGAATGTGCGATTTTGTTATTGATTATCTGAGTTCCGAATTATAATTTGGTAATTAGTATTAGAGCTATATTGTGAATTTTTCATGATTCTTCACCATATTATTTATGATGTGAATTTTTAGTAATTGTTAGTTAAATTTATCTTTATATGATTGTACAGCCATCCAGAAATACTGAGGATGATGATGACAATGATGGTTTGGATTCCAACGAGGAGTATGACCCCGATGAGGATGGAAATTGAGTGACCAACTAATCCCCTCTTTTTTAATTTGAAATGTTCAAACAACAACTTACTTTCATGTTTAAGGATGATCGCTACTATATGATAGTTTAGGATTTGTGTTGGACTTGGTATTTTATGTGTTTGTGGACTTGTGGAGTTTGTGTTGATGAAAATTGTGGAGGTTGATTTGGTAATGGATATTGTGTTAATGGATTTTGTGTGCTTGATGAGTTGATGGATTTGTTGTATACAGGTTTGAGAAAAAAATGGGATTTGAAAAAAATAGGCGGAACTATACTTCTTTTGTTTTATAATTTTAGCGACGATTATGATTTGTCGCTGATTTGTCGCTAAAAGCATAAAACATTGATAAAATACCTTTAGTGACGGAATTTTCCGTCACCAATTATTTTTAGTGACGTATTTATGTGACGGAATTTTCCGTCACCAATTGTTTTATACGAAATTTAAAAAAAAATATTCGAAATATAAAATACCTTTAGTGACGGAAATTTTTCGTCACTAAATGTCTCCATTCTGTCACTGAAGTTAGTGACGGAATCGTTAATTCTGTCACTAACTTTATAGTGACGAGGGTATACGCGGAATCGTGTGACGGAATTTTCCGTCACTAAAACTTTTAGTGACGGAAATTGTTTTTTTAGTGACGGAAATTTCCGTCACTAAAAACCTGTTTTCTTGAAGTGCGAGTTCATTCACGAGCAAATAAATCTTGTATTCACGCGTAAACTTTTCTTCCACCTTGTTTATACTGTATCGTCCCGATTTTCACAGCTCTATTGGTATAGCATGAAGATCTCCTTCGTATAGACTTTGGCACCGTTCAGCTCCAGCGGGGTCTCAAACAACCTTCTCCTTTGTTTGTACGTGGTTGCAAAGTCTGTAGCCCTTTCTTTCACGAATAACGACGCAACCGCTTTTTGTGCAGATGTGACGAAACTCTTCAAATTGGTAGTTATACCCACATAACTATCGAACGTGACATTCATAGATTCATTCATGCCCGTCGTTTTCATGCCAGCAGAAAAATACCTCGTGTAAACGCCAATCCATTGCTCTTTGAGCTCGTACAAGTGCTCGAGCCACTCGTTGTCTTGCAATGAGTAATCCTCAACAAGTTTTTCCCACCTCTCCTCAAATTCCTCAATCGTTCACGACTTATTAACGCACTTTTCAAAGTCCTGTTTAAAGTCTGGATACTTTGCATACACGTAATGCAAATGTTCAGGGTATTTGTTGCTTATGTGCCAAGTGCACAAGTTGTGTCGAGTATCTGGGAAGACGGTAGCAATAGCCTTCTTCATTGCCAAATCTTGATCGGTGATGAAAACTTTCGATGCTTTGTTGTTCATGGCTTTCAGCCACGCCCTAAACAACCATTCAAACGAACTCTCGCTCTCGTCCCTTAAGAAGGCGAACCCGAACAGGATGGAATGATAATGATGATTGACCCTCGTGAAAAGAGTGAACGACATTGAGTACTTGTTGGTACGGTATGTGGTGTCGAAAGTCACGACATCCCCAAAATGCTTATAAGCTAGCCTCGAACGACCGTCGACCCAAAAAATTGTGCTAACTCGATGCTCATCGTTAAGTTTATAATCGAAGGTAAATTGCGGGTCCTTCATCTGCATCCGTTTCAATAAGCTCATTGTGGATTGAGCATCATTAAGGTCATACGCGGCTCGTCTATATGTTCGGATGGCGTTACGAACGTCTGTCGTGTTAAAGTTTAAATTTTGAATTCCCCCAGCCTGTTCAGCAAGAACATTAACAATCTCGGTAGGTCCTATCTGCGCATTGCTCATTGTGTGAATTAGTCTCCTCGCGACCTTACCCATCTTCTTGTGATGCATCTGACTCACCTTAGAAGGGGTTACTAACGGGGGATTGTGTGCCAGTTCCAGGCTGGTAATAAGCCAATGATCTTGCTTAGGTTTATGACTTACGAACATCTTGACCTGGCAATTCGTGCGCGCAAAGCAGTCCCGTCCTCTACGCGAACATCCTATTTCGTCATCACTATCATCGTTGCCTACGCGTGTTTCATTTTGCACTGGGTTTCTGCCCTTATGACACTCGTATAAGCGAGAGCATATATTTTTTGTTATGTTGCTTGTTCTTGTAGTCTTTATTCTAATGCCAAAACCAACCCTCAATGAATACGCTCAAAAACATTCTTCTGCTTCTTCCAATGTTTGAAATGTTCGTCCTAGATACGAATCATTAGCATCTACGGGAGTGTTGGAGCTCGCCACGAAATCAGACGTTGTGAAACAAGACCTATGTAGAAATAGACTACGCTTAACAATCAAATGACATTTCTAACTGAAAATATTATCTCAAAATTATCTTGGCGAATAGACGAATTTAGGATGAAAGATATACCATATACATAATCTCAAAAGTGTATCCAATTTAACAATTATTAATTTATTGAACATAACAAATTAAAATTACTAAGATAAATAGATAAATTCATCATGCCAAAATACAACAAACATATCTTTAAAAAATTCCAATTTAAATAGGATAAATTTTTTGAAGTTAGCGAACCTCAAAAAAATCGAATTTAACTGTAATGAATTTGTTTAAAGTTAACAAATTAATTTCTAGAACATCACAAATTGATTTCTAGAAGATCACAAAAAATCTATACTTTTTTGTCCCAAATTATTTTTTTTATACTTTATCGGTCAATCCATAAAGAAAACTACACCATTCACAAACTTACCTTGCTTGAGTGAAGCTTGAAGCACGTGTTACTCGATTGAAGGGAGCTGAAAATGGAAGCAAATGAGTCTGAAAGAGAAGAAAATTGTGCTGAAAGAGCTAAGAATCTTTTGGGTATAGGCAATAGTGTCCGCGATACTGTCTAGCGGACAACATTGGCGACAACTTTGATATAAAGGTACAGATATTAATGAAAAGGGGTAATTACACTTATATCCCTGAGGTTTAGGGGTAATTACAGCCAAGGACAATAGTTTGGACAAATTACACTTATGTCCATTGACCAAACGGAATCTTAAAAACCCTAACGGTTTTAATGAAAAGACTATATTGCCCCTAAGCTGGAATCTTATTTTTTTTAATGCCATTATTTCATCTTATTTTTAATGTCATGAATACTATTACTTTTCTTCAACACCCCCCTCCCCCCCCCTGTCCATAGCTGTAGGCAAACAGGAAGCCACCACCACCGCAAGATCCAAACACCCCAAGTCCTCCATGGCCGCCGAAGCCGAAACCCTCACCCTGGACTCCCCGCCGCCGCAAAGCCAACCGGAGAAGGTCAGCGTCTCCTTCAGCATCTGGCCGCCCACCCAGCGCACCCGCGACGCCGTCCTCAGCCGCCTGATCGAGACTCTCTCTCTCCGCCCCCTCCGTGCTCTCCAAGCGCTACGGCCCGGTTCCCGCCGACGAGGCAACAGCCGTCGCCCGCCGCGTCGAGGAGGAGGCTTTCGGCATCGCCGCCAGGTTGGCCTCGACCGAGGACGACGCCGGGAGTTAGCACCAGAGATGGCGGCGGCGCAGCCTCTTTGGTCGGGATTGCAAACAAAACCCTAATTTACAAATTAGGGTTTTCTTGAAACCCTAATTTGCAAATTAGGGTTTCAAAAAACCCCAATTTGCAAATTAGGGTTTCAACAAAATCCTAATTTGCAAATTAGGGTTTCAAGAAAACCCCAATTTGTAAATTAGGGTTTCAACAAAATTCAAATTTTAGGGTTTTAAAATCCTAATCTTCAAATTAAGGCTGAAATCAATATGCAAATTAGGGTTTGAAGAAAATCCTAATTTGTAAATTAGGGTTTCAAGAAAATCCTAATTTGCAAATTAGGGTTTCAAGAAAATCCTAATTTGCAAATTAGGGTTTCAAGAATATCCTAATTTGCAAATTAGGGTTTCAAGAATATCCTAAAACTAAAACTGATAAATAAATCATATATAATAATAAACAGATATTTTTCAATATATACAGTACAAGGGGTAGTATCGTCATTTTAAAAATACATATTGATGACATCATACAAAAAGTACAATTTTTTGACGGAACCCTAACGGATGGACACGGCTGATACATTTTAAAAGTGTTTGGTCACGGAATGTTACATTTTGAAACTCGTTGTCCTTGACTGTAATTATACCCTAACCTCAGGGATATAAGTGTAATTTGCCCTAATGAAAATGTGTCAGTCGCGTCAGTCAAAAAGCTGTCCAGTACACTGTGTAGCAGACACCTTTTTGACTAACGGTTGTCAGGAACAAAAAGTCGTCCGGCTAGACAGTATAGCGAACAAGGGAGGAGGGGCAATATGGTAAAAAAGACCGTCCGCTACATAGTGTAACGGACGACTGACAGCTTTTGAAAAAAAAACAGTTCTTCAGGATGGACGGCTCGATCGCGCTAGCAAAATCTCCTATTTTGCTAGCGCTCTCAACGGATCAGCTCCATATATATATAAAAGAGTATTAGTGATTTAATATGAGGACAGAAATAGGCCTAACTAGTTAGGACGACAATATCACCAGGAGTATTAGTGATTTAATATGAAGACAGAAAGAGAACTAACTAGTTTGGACGAAAAAGGCATAGCAGGATGATAATGGTGACGTTGACTTTCAGAAATTGGGAGACAAAAGGTTAGCCTTTAGTGACTTCCATTTTCAGAAACTAGTAACAGTTTTTGAAAAAAAGTCAACGTCAGCCTATAATGTTTATCATCGCACCTGCGGAAGTAAGGCTGTTAGTTCCTATAGTTTTTTACCATCCTCCTCCACTTCAAACATGTATGGTATGTATCTCTACCATTAGTGAAACTAGTAGAAAGGCGCGAAGAACATATATGTTCTGCTTATTATGTGCTTTTGTTGAACTCTTAAGAATATTTTGGTCGATCTGACTTACAGGTATTGTGATGATATTTATGACCGAATATGGAGTGCTCCTTCGGTTAAAGTTGGACTAGTAATTAATGTTAAAAGCGACGCAATCATCAGCAATAATGTAGCAGATAATCTGCCACAAGCTGTGCTGCAAAAAGCCGTCACAACATCACCCACCTCCGCGCGTATCTTATTGATCCATGAAGTCTCTAGTGGCGAAGTTCCGATCTATTTGAACCTGTACTTCTCTGAGGTGACCACGCTTAATTCAGCCCAAAAGAGATCCTTCAGATTGTACAAAGATAATCGGCCTTTTTCCGAGCCTATTAACCGTATAGAAATGCATTGGAAGTGTCTTTTAGTAACATCAGTCTCTCTTCCAGCACGACATTAACTCTGCAGGCTACATCTGATTCCACGCTACCCCCTCTCATCAATGCCTTTGAAATCTTTTACATAAGCGACGTACTAACAGAAGGAACCAATGGCAAAGATGGTTAGTATATTATCAGTTATGTTGTTCACGGTATAACTAGTAGTTAGAGATGTCAAAGGGCCGGGCTTGGGCCGGCCCAGCCCAAGCCCATCGGGCCTGCAAACGGGCCGGGCCGGGGCCGGGCCAAGGGAGGGTGAAAACGGGCCGGGCCGGGCCGGGCCTGGCGCAATGAATTCTAGGCCTGGTCCAGGCCCAGGCCCTAAGCCCAATATTTAGGGCCGGGCTTGGGCCGGGCCCAGGCCCTTTTTTTTTTTTTTTTTTTCTCATGTTATTCAATTTTAACACATAACAATTTACATAGAAATTTATTTATACGATCCTCGTCAACTATAAAGAAGAAAGAAGTGCGGATTAAAAACAGATGAGTTGCGATGCCTTGTTATAGCTGTAGTCCCATCTGGAAGAAATATAATGGTTGTTCCGTCTAACTTTAATTTCATTTAATGGGTATAAACTTCTTTGACTCTTTCCCAAGGCCTATGCAGTGTGCACCTTTTGAAAACTCTAACCAGACCACTTATGGAAGATCATAACCACTATAGGTATTTCCTTTCTCATAGAAGAGGCTTAGTAGTTAAGTAATTTTGCAGGACTTTTGAAGAAAAGACAAGATCAAAAGAATTTAACGGCTGACTGCAATTTCCTTCCATCTCTTATCCATTCAATTTAAAGGCTGACTACTGTTAAGGTAAAATGATTGCCAATATGAGGCATAAGCCTCTCTTAAATCTAACCAAACATCGCTCAAGGTCATCAAGTCTTATAGAAGAAAATAATATAAGGCAAAAAGACAAGATGCTTGATGCAGGATGCTATCCCTTCCTTTTAAAATATATATTTTTTGCTTGTAAAAATTTATTTTATATATATGAAAAAAAATTATTCTTAAAACTCTAACAATCAAAATAATAATGTATGTGGAATTTTGGAAAAGGGGTGGAAGAAAGGGGGGGAAAAGCTAGATTTTCAAAAAAAAGTGGGGCCAAAAAAGGGCCAAATCCGGGCCAAACCGGGCCACACCCGGGCCGGGCCAAACCCGGGCCAAACCGGGCCGGGCCGGGCCGGGCCATTTTCCCCAGATTTCTCGGCCTGGTCCAGGCCCAGGCCCCAGGCCCTCTTTCAGCGGGCCGTTACTGTTCATGCAAGGGGCCGGGCCAGCCCGGGCCAAAACCGGGCCAAAACGGGCCGGCCCGCGGGCCGCCCGGCCCAAATGACATCTCTACTAGTAGTGCATGTGGCATAAAGCTGCATGTATGAGTTTAACTTCCTTAGAGAACACCATCTTCTTCACAAACTTATTATTTTTCTGACCAAATTTTGGCTGCTACCAGGTTGTAGGAATCTCCCTCCAACCCTGTATATAGTGACAACTAACAGTTGCTAAATATTTTTGGTACATTTTTTGCTAATATTTTTAGCGACAAATTTTAGCAGTATTTTTTTAGCGTCACCAAATAAAAGTCACTAAAAATTTTTAGCAACTATTATTTGTCCTTAAATGAGAGGTAGGCGGAAGATTCTTTCAACCTGAATAGTAGCCAAATTTTTTCAATTTTATTATTTTTTGTGTTAAATTTGATAGCCTGACTTGTATATCTCTTCTTCTTTCTTTTGGTCCTTCTAGTGGAAGGTCTAACTTCCCTGCAAACCCAATTTGGTGTTTTACACGAATGGAGCAGTGACCAGTGTCTTCCAGCATTGTTTACTTGGGACTGGGTCAATTGTAGCACTAATGGCACACCTCGGGTGACAGCACTGTAAATGAAACAACTTCTCATTTGTCGTTAAAACTTTCGCAACTTTTATTAATTACTAATTTTCCAGTGTAAAATTCTCATATGCAGGGATCTAAGTAGCTTTGGTCTGTCGGGATTGCTTCCAGATTTTAGTTCTATGGATGCTATCGAAACAATGTAAGTAACATACAAAGAGAAGACAATCGTTTATATCTTGCCTTAAATTTTTTTGAAGAGAAAGACATCTTTTAAAGTAATTCTTTCTGGTCTTGCTTTGTAATTGTGTCTCCTTTTTACACTTTAAACTTTGGAATGGGTAAGAGCTAGATTGACTAACTGTGTTCCTTTGGATTGCAGTGATTTGCACAATAACAGCTTAGTTGGAGTTATTCCTGATTTCCTTGGCACCTTTCCGAACCTAAAGGAACTGTAAGCATACACTATGAGACTGATTATTTTTTTACAGAATTGCAGTACATGATCTTGAGGACTAACCAGGGGCGGAGCCAGAATTTCATTCCAGGGAGTGCTAATTAATCAAAAATATTTTCAGTATCAATCTCAATTATCAATCAATTATCTTTTTTTTTTCCTTGAGAGCACATGTGTGAGCCACTAGATATGGAAACTTAAACTAGTTACAACTAATAACAGCAAACTGAATTAGATTACCTCTGACGAAGTTCGGGTTGGTCGAGGAGTCCGGATCCGATGTAGATCGGGTAGCTCCAGTCCCCCAAATCCACGTCAACAACCGTTGGAACTCCAGAACTTGCTCGACTCAGTCCGCCTGATCCATCACCTGAGTTGCCGAACTCGCAGACACCCTCAGCGGCACTCTGCTCTAATCGACTTGGCACCGCAAATCTCAAAAGGAGCCAGAGTTGTGCGAATTGAACGACAAGCTGCAGGGGATGGCTCTAGAGTAGGGATGGCAATAAGACCCGCAACCGGCGGATCCCCGCCCCGCCCCGCTCTCATAGGAGCGGGTCTTTTTGACTTTGACCGGACCACGGGGCGGGTATGGTTTTTCTTAAAAAAATCCGCAGCGGGTTAGGGCGGGTATGGTATTTAATCCAACCACCCCGCGACCCGGTCCTGCCCCCGTATATTAACTCAATTCATCTTTCAATCTTAGCCGTCCATCCCACACATATATAAGATTTCCTTAGCATCCATTCATCCCCACTCCCCAACCCTAATTTCCAAATTCCAATCACTCTCACCCTGTCGACAACAAGACCAAGTGCCGCGGCGCCGCGCGAGCCCTAATCTTCATCTGCCGACAAAGGTGCCACGCCGTCGACTGACCTGCGACTTTGCATCGTGATGGCGTGATCGCTACCTTTCTCTCCCTCTCCTTCGCACCTGCGAGTCTGCGACTGAACTTTTCTCCCTCTCCTTCGCACCTGCGACTGAACTTCTCTCCTGCGACTGAACTTCTCTCCCTTTCCTTCGCACCGTCGCTGCTGTGCTCGCTGCCATCTGAGCATATTGGGCTACCATGATTGCTGACGTGATCTACTGCGAATTTCATGGTAAAAACGCAGGTTTGCCAAGTGCCAAAGCGGAGCAGGGCGCGGGGCGGGGCGGGTTTTCTAAAGCATTTTAGGGTCGGATATGGATTTGCAAGTGTATAACCCGGTGTGGGGCGGGTGCGGGGCAGAGTGGAATTTCAAGGGTAGCGGGGCGGGTGCGGATCTTATAAGATCCGCATCTAACCCGCCCCATTGCCATCCCTACTCTAGAGAGAAAGCTGTGCTGTTGTTGGCGGCGGGGTTCGGAGAGAGGCAATGTGTGGAGTGTGGACTCGTCAGTGACAGTGAGTCGTCACTTCGTCGCCGCCGGCTCGTAGATCTAGGCCAAATCTGTAGACTGTAGACAGCCCACTAGATCTGTAGAAGATCGTCACTTCGTCGCCGCCCGTGGCCGTAAGACTTGAGAGGTCGTCGACCCCTGGTCGCATGAAACTGAGAGGAGAAGAGAGAGTGTGCGACTGAATTTTTTTTCAAAATTTGCGGGGGTACATTGGCCCCCCTTGTACAAGCGTAGCTCCGACCCTGGGACTAACCAATATGTTTGTTCCTTATTCCAGGAATTTGGCAGATAACCAGTTCAGTGGTGTCATACCCACCTCACTAACAAAGAACAACGGACTAAACTTGGTGTAAGCGAAGTAGCAGCTCTAGCTATTGACATGGCATATGTAATATTGATGACGCACGTAATACATGCTTTAGCTACTAATTCGTTGTTTTCGATCTCTTTAAAAAAATAATGTATATGTACGAAAAGAAACAATCCATTGGCATAATGTTAGTCTTTTGATTGATCACATTATGTTTAGAGGGTAACCGGAAATCCTAACCTGTGTGCATCTGGCAAGTCGTGTGAGACATCTGACACACCCATTTCGTCAAACATACCTTCAACCTCCAACTCAGTCAGCGAGAAGAAGAAAAACAAGCTACCAGTAATACTTGGCACCACGATCCCATCCTCCCTTGTCGTATTGGCAATTGCAGGTGCTCTTGCCATGTTACACCATAAAAGAAAGAAAGCATCTGTGGCTGCAGTTGGCGCAGGTTAGCAAGCAATATCATGTTTATTGACATTATCATCATCAGTTAAGGGGTGTGACTTTTGAAGAGGAGAAAGTTGGACAGTATGGCCGTTTTTCGAGTGAAAGAAACGCTTGTAAACGAAGTTTTTTCCGGTGCAACTTACTAGTTATCGGATGGGACATTCAATCACTATTTTTCAGCATAATAGAAAAGGATCCTGTTACACCGTAAAAGCATGATTCATATGATTTTCCTTTTTGAACTTACTTTTAGAGTGAACTAGTCGGGCAAAACGACCTAATCGAATGGCTGGTAGAATTGGTAAAGCCGTGATGGACAAGTTCAGGGTTAACGTAGAGGAGCAAGTCAACATGGAGATAGCTGTAGAGGAGCAAGTCAGCATGGAGATGGTTGATCAAGTTAATGAGCAGGTCCAACAAGACCAATACGACTGGAGGAACACTAGTTAGTCCCTCTCTCTCTCTCTCTCTGTCTCTCAGACGCAAAAGAGTGCATGAACGACTTTTTTTGTTTCTTTCCCATGTGTGCATAAATATATATAGACCTGGAATCACAATACCTAAGAATATCGATCAAATACTGCCATTGTTTGTTGTTTCTTTCACGTGTTCTTACAAAGTTCGAATTTACATCCTTGTCTTTCTTGCATAAAATTGTATTGCTCTAATGTAGAAGAACTTTGGTTTTGCCATGGAATGACAAAACTTGCAAGCTATTTTTAGTCGGACAAACGGTAGCATAACTTCTGACTAGAAGTACTGCTAGAATTCCACTAACAATTGTTGTATATTATTGTTTCAAACCACTTGTGTGTGGTGGGGCCGGTAGCCCTTATTTTATGGGTCAAAAGTAAGCCTGCCAAAGCAGGCTATGCCTGCAACTCCCATGCCCTGTTGTTCCTGTTTTTCGGCCGGTGGAAAAAGGCCCGTGGAAAGGCTGCCAACTCCCCCAATCTTCTCTTGCTTTGTCTCCAAGTTTTGGCAGACTCCTTTGCCTATATAAAGGCCATTCGGCCTCACAGATCAACACATAGAATCACATATTCACACAAATACTGCTTCGCCGGTTTTCACACTCAGTCCAAAATTATGATATATACACTGAATTATTTTTAGTGTCAATATATTTTGATATCAATTGAGTCGTGGAAGAGGATAGTCAAGAGGATCGTTCGTGAGACTCAGTTGCAAGTGCGTACAAACAGAGTTACGACTATAGTCTAATCCTAAAGGTTGCGTACCGTGAAGCCCATCGCATCGAGCCACTGGTTCTGGGGGGGGGGGGGGGGGAGGAGGAACAACCTTTTAGGACAAAGTTTCGGCTTGGTTCTATAGATTGGTGAGATTGTTTTATTGTATTTTGTAACGTGATATTATTTATATTGTATTTTTTATTTTGTTGATTTTGTGTAAGAAAGTGCGATTCTGCTTTAAAATTACTGTAAATGGATTTATATCCAACATTCTAAAAGGTTGTTTGAAATGGAATCGCAACTTCTCACACAAACAAAAGTTATTCCGGACGCCAGCCGAATTGAACGTTTTGACGAAAATAATTTTAAAAGGTTGAAAGACATGATTTTAGATGTCTTGGATTTTTTCTAAAATCTCATTCGTTCTAACTGAGTCTGTGCCGTTTAACAATACTAAAAATTATGCTCAAGTCTTAGAATTGTGGAATAATGCTAATCGATTTTGTCTTAGTACTATTCGTAATGCCTTATCTAATGATCTGTATGGCGTTTATAATCACTTTACTGTTGCTAAGACTTTATGGGATGAATTAGTTAGTAAGTATGAATTTGAGGATGAAGGCACTAAAAAGTTTTTAGCCGTTAATTTTTTGCACTATCAAATGGCTGATGATAAAAGTATTGAAACTCAAATTAATGATTTTCAAAATATCATAAATGGATTAGCTAAAGAGGGTGACATTTTACCTGAAAGATTTAAGGCTCAATGTCTTGTAGAAAAATTGTCCGACTCATGGAAAGAATTTAAATTAAAATTTAGACAAAAGAGACACGCTATGACTCTACAGGAAACAATAGTCTATATTAAAGTTGAGGCTCAAAATAGAAAACTGCAAATGACTGGTAGGGCTAAAGAAATGATGTCTAAAGCTAATGTAGTTGAAAGTGGACCGATTAGGACCCAACAATCACACAATCGGGGTTATGGTCATAAGCCTTATGGAAGACCTCAAACTAATAACTACAATAGAGGTCAAGTGCCTAATCCACTTATTCAATAGAAAAAAGGTGAATGTTTTGTTTGTGGAAAAGCAGGGCATTTTGCAAATATTTGCAGATATCGGAAAGCCGATTAAAACAACAACAGCTACTAGCATTGCCACCACAACGACAATAACAGAAGGGCAACACCAAGGGCGAGAGCAAACGTGGTTGAAACAGATGATGATATCATTGTAGCTATGGTGTCAGAAGTGAACTTGGTTACAGAAGTGAAAGGATGGATTTTAAACTCAGGTGCCACTAGGCACATATGTGCTAACCGAGATGTGTTCGCCTCCTACTTAAATGTGGGGGAAGGTACAGAATGCGTGTACGCTGGGGATAATCGGTTCGTAACAATTGTGGGAAAGTGAAGGGTAGTTCTCAAACTCACTTATGGTAAAACCTTTTCGCTGTCCGAAGTGCTTCACGTGCCGATGATCAAGCACAACCTTGTGTCAGTACAGCTACTCGGTAAGGCCGGCATCAAGACTCTGTTCGATGGAGGTATTGTGACTCTGACTAAAAATGACGTCTTTGTCGGTAAAGGGTATCTGGACCAACTTCTTTATGTACTTTATGTTGCTGTGTTATTGAATGAGAATGTATCATCTACTTTTGCTTACTTGATTGACTCTGCTGATGTGTGGCATGGTAGACTTGGACATGTGATTTATGCATACATAAGGAAAATGAAAGAGATGGGTTTAATATCCAATTTTAAAGAAACTGATGACATAGACAAATGTGAAATATGTGCTGAAACTAAAGGTACCAAGAAAACGTGTAAATCTGTCACAAGAGAAAGTGAACCCTTTGAATTAATTCACAATGATTTAGGTGATTTAAAACAAATCATGACCAGAGGTGGTAAAAAGTTTTATGTGATTTTTGTTGATGATTGTTCTAGAATCACTAGACTTTATTTGTTAAGAATGAAAGACGAAGCTCTTGAAATGTTTATGAACTATAAGGCTGAAATTGAGAATCAGAAGGATAAGAAAATTAAAAGGCTTAGAACAGATAGAGGTGGTGAATATGACTCTAATCCGTTTGAAGATTTATGTTTAGAAAATGGAATTATTCATGAAGTAACTCCACCATATTCACCTGAATCAAATGGAATTGTTGAGAGAAAAAATAGGACTTTAAAAGAAATGATGAATGCTATGCTTGTTAGTTCGGGCCTACCCGCCAACCTGTGGGGGGACGCCATTCTCTCAGCCTGTCACATACAAAATATAGAGTACCCCATAAACGGACTGGTAAAACACCTTATCAAATTTGGAATGGTTGCGCTCCTAACTTGGAGTACTTGAAAGTGTGGGGGTGCCTGGCGAAGGTTATGTTACATGAGCCTAAAAAGAGAAAATTGGGTTCTCGAACTTGTGATTGCGTGTTTATTGGTTATGCCTCTAATAGTATTGCATATAGATTTCTTGTCATTAAGAGTGATGTCATGGAAGCCAATACTATTATCTCTCTATCTTAAAAGGCTAACGTGTTTAACATGATTCTACACATTTTCATGACTAAAATACCCTCTGAAATACTCCATATTACCTGCTACCATCATAATTTCAGAACCAATCAACCACGTGCCACCCACTTAGGTCACCTCCAAGCGGCGCGATGTAACTAAAAAAGAAAAAACCGCTACTTCTCATACGCCAAACCTCCCTCCTTCCTCACAGACACTCATGTGCTGTCTCAAGTCTCAACAAGGGAAGAACCATACGGAGAGAAGATCTACCACTGTTAAAACAGCGGATCTCACGTCAAATGGTTCCAGCTGCTTTCTGGGATTCGTACATCAAACTTCTTACTACAAGACTTCATGTGCAGGTTAGTTTTTGAATCAACAGAATCACATTTGGTGACTCATTTAACAGAAACAATCTTTTCTCCCTTTTGATTTTCGGCGCATACATTATGTTCTTCCATGTTATGTTTATCTTTGATAAATTCAATTAATCTATTTCACATGTTATTGCTTCATTTGCGACCATTGCCAGCCCCTCAAGCACAGCCCATTATCACGTATATGCACATGTTTGACATAATTTAAATCCACTGTTGAATGCACAGCCATTCTGTTTTGGTTACCATCATCAGTTCTCTCCTTTTGTGTCTCCTCCATGCTTTCCTCCATTAATCTTAATCAAAGTGCTTCATGCTATATTTCCGAAGAGCTTCATGCTATCTTTCCCTTTACCATTGCACACAAGGTGTTTGAAGAAATGTAATAGCGCAAAACATTACTATGCGGCTTCTAAGCACCTCACATGTCACATTGACGAACTGTCTTACCCAGATTTGGTTCTTAGGATTGCTAATTAGTTTTTGTTCTTAGGACTGATGTAGTAAAAGAAGATTTAAGAACCATGTGAAAAGTTACAAGCGCTTAGGAAATGTGTGGGTTCCCATTATGCCTTGGGCGGAAAAAAAAACATGGATTTGCATTTTTTCTTTTTGGTTCGTAGGATTTTGCTCGGGGAATTTGTTAATTAGTCTTGGTTATGAGGATTGACGAATGAAGATGTCTTCATATGTTTGGCAAAATGCCTATTTTGGTGTGAATTTCTTAGGCCAAGGATAGGCCATAAAGGGGTGATTTTAGTAGGTAATGGAGAAGATAATAATGCATGCCTACAACTGTGTTAAGAGTGCTTCCGAATTGCATCAATATGGTCAAAGGCACAAAACTCTTAGATGCAAGTGATATACAAAGGTAGAGAGGGCACCGCAAGAGTGGAGATTGCATTGCATTAGCTATAAGCTCTCACTGTTGGGTTTGGTTACCATTCCATCCATATGCATTAAAAGTTATACATTGATTGGATATGCAACCGGATGTAAACTTTACCATCAAATCTGGAAGCAAGTGACAAGTGACATGAATTTTAGCCGTAAGACTTTGGTACCTGTTCTCCATTAGTCAGCAAATCTCCAGTTCCATCCACCTTATTTAAATGTATAATACATCATTTTCATCACACTTGCCATGTCCATATCCTCTACCTACATACTTGTGATCATAAAAACATTGGTCTTGTGTAATCCAGAAAAGAGATAGTTACATTACCGTAGTTCTGTGGTTACTCTTATACTTGGTGTTTAATATCGTCATGCTTGATGATTGTGAGGGTTGGTCTTTAATATGGCTTTTAGGTATCGTGTACGAAAAATGGTTTGCAACTTATGGTATCAGCGATTGAGTGGTAGCTGGTAGGTATATGCAGAATGACTTTGTAAAATCTCTTTTTAGCCAATGGTGAGTGGGGCTGAATTCTGGCACCAAGGTTAGATAATTGTGGGAGAGAGGTGGAGGCGTCGGACGGAACAAAACCTTTTAACGTAATATGGGGTAATAATCTCCAATAAGCTATTTATCATGCCACTCACAGTCTGGCCCCCAATCTAACAGCCTGTGAATTGGTGTGGCGTGTGATGAATAGTGTTCTATTGTCAAAAGCAATTCCTGCTTCGGATGCTTATATGACATGCTTCTACCAGCCAACATGTTACTTTAGCAAAACTTGTGTTATTGCAAGAACCATTCTTTTAATGGTTCAGTTAGAAAAGCTATTGAATTAAGATATTAATATGTATCGTCTCATGGTTTTTAATCGCGAGAACCTTGTCCACTTGTTAGTGACGCCTATTTCAATGACTCCAGAGCCTAATTAAGGCCAAAAAAGAAACAAGTAGAACAAATTTGCTATATTTTACTCACCATATGTTTATAGATTTTTCAAATACCAACTTATTCTATTAGCAATTTTCAAAATTTCAGTTCCATCTTTATGACAGATACCACAATTTTTTGAAATTTCTTGTATTACTTGTTGAAAACTTTAACAAGCAATGGGAAAAGAATTCAGGAAAAGGCTGCTGCTCAGATATTTATGACTACTAAACTTGAGCCACGGGGTATGGAACATTACTGCATGAGAGAAAATACTGACAACTGTCCTCAATGATGTTTGATATCGATTTTCTGGTGCTATAATTCAATTGACTACTTTGGAGAAATATAGCATACATTAATGATGTTGAAGCCTGTTGTTATTATATGCTGTCTGTTCGACATTTTTCTAACACTTTTTGTGACTTGTCATGTGTTTCAGTTGCAGTAGAAATTTGTGGGCTTGGTTGTTGGCAATTCTATGTCACATATTAAGAATTGCAGTTGTACTGATATCACCCCTATTATATTCTATAGTCAATATATATAAACACACACACACACACACACACACAGACAGAGTTGCTTAAGAAGTTAACTAGAACAAGATAGGCCACTCCTGTTTTGGCCTTCTAGGCTACTTTTCCCATCTTCTTTATTCTGAGTAGAATTTTACTTTGGAAGGGTGTTAATGCTGGTTATCTTAGTGACAGTTAGTTATGAAACTGAAAGTAATGTGTCAGATGTTTTGTTTCATGCTTCACTTGGACATAAATTTGACCCTGCTTTTCGTTATGTGAAGATAATATCTTTCCACAAAGTTAGGTTTGCTGAAGATAATACCTTTTGAACTTTGACTAAGCAATTTCTTGATAAGCTCTTAAAAATTAATGCTTGTTGCATGTTTGGACACAACTGCACGGAGGAATGCAATTGTATGTGACTGTAGCATCTTTGTTAACTGATTCAAAGAAGATGAGAAATCTCTTTAAATGATTATAAATAGTTGCAAGAGAGCTGAAAAAAACCATGACCTGGTGTACATCCTAAGGTGGCTACATATAATGTTATAATTCCTCAATTTAATTGCTAGCGTTCCTTATACTTCGTACTCTGCTTGTGTAAAGCACTATTCACATAAAAGGCTGACAACTGGCAATTCATAATTATTATTGTTCTTAATGGATTATGCTCCACTAATTACATCAGTTACAAGGTTACCTCCCTGAAGCAATGCATGTTACGAGATAGTAAATTTGGAAGGACATAGAAAATAGCTTATTGCATGAAAATAGTCTTTAATGCAGATTTTATGGAGCACCACTTTGAGATAGAATAGCTTTGCTACCGTAAGCGTGCCCCTGCTTGCAAGGGAGATCGCGAGGGAGAGGGAAGAGTGAATAAGAGAGATGGCATTGGTTGCAGGTTTTGGAGACCTTGAAATTAACAACACTACATAAAGTTACCTTTTGGGAAACAGAACAAGTTTTAACAATCGTTTACTCCTGAATGAATAGCTAGCTCGAAGAGAACTTTCACCTGACATGTCAGAGAGAACCACATAGTTCCCTTTGTCATTTTCAGTCGCAATGGGAACTAAGTGGTTTAAAATCCTAGATTATTTTGGATGTTGGCCCACTAATAAGATATGCCATGTACTGGATAAATATATGCTGTCAAGTGTAAGTTACCTATAGGTGAGAAGTTTAAGGAACTTCTATTAGAATTGTATGAGTACTTGCTTTTGATAGTACATATTATTGCATACAACAAGATTTTGCAAAGTTACATGGTTCATGACGTACAAAGCAAAAAAGTTAATGCCATTTAAAGTTTTTGGGTTCCTTAATTTTGTGAACATAGATGTTTGACATTGCAGGTGCTCATAAGTCGGTTGACAGTGGTGTAAACTTGGTTACTTGGTATGAAACAGATCCAACTTAGTATATATGCGAAATTACATTCAGTTATTGTTGGCTGATTTGGGGTTTAATACACTCCTGTTGTTTGGTGGGATGATAAATTACTTTTCTTGATGCGGTGAGTTTGTTTTGATTTTATACGAGACCAATTAAGATTATTTGACCGGAGATTATTTGAACTATCGCAGAATCAGCAGCTTATGATTTTCTCCAACATTTGGCAATGGCAAAGTTGTAGACTATCGAAAATCTTGTATCTGCTAAGGAACTGGTGGAAGTAGCTAATAGAAACTGAGAAGAGGCTTCAGAAATTAAGAAAAGTGTCTAAAGACTAAAGATTTATCGACGATTGTCATTGCTTCTTTAAATGCACAAGTCAAAACAAAGAACGAAAGAGAAGAAAATGGTTTCGAGTTTGTTTAGGCTTATTTATCAGAAGCAGTGATATATTAGGCTCATTATTATAAAAAGCAATAGACCGCTATCAAAATAATTGCTTCACGACTTGGCCACATATCTCTCTCACTTCACAGAATTAGAAAGACCAGAGGAATCTTTCTCTCCTCTCACTACTAGATGTTCATTTTAACTAACCAACAGTCTGAACTGGTGATCATTAGTGCTTGGTACAATAGTTTGATAGGAGAAAATAACTTTCTTTGTAAGTCATATTTGTCTATCCCATTTACACAAGACATTTTAATGATAGGTTTCATGGTATGTTTAGAAGCCTAGGCATCATAGCAGGAGAAAAACGCTTATGTGTCTCTGGTGGTGTCTTCGATGTTTTTGCTGCATTTCTGGGTTAAGAGGTGTGGTTAAAAGCCATGACATCACTGATGGACTGCTGCTCCTCTCTTTCTATGCATTTTTGTTTGGCATCCTTGCTGCATCCAATTCCTTATTTTTCATATCATGCTAGATAATTTATTAGGAAATTGCAGACCTGAAGGAATGAGATACCTTGCCAAACGGTCAATTGACTGATGTAAGCCTCAGATTTTGTTATGTCTAAAGCTATTTATTATATTAATCCCGAATATTTTGTGTTGTTTTTCTACTTTATACTAAGATTGTTAATTTGAAAAAAAGAAATGTCTCTTGGAGGATTATATGATTTCTATGCTGAGAGTTAATCTATAGCTAAAGATGCTTGCATTGAAAGCTTTATAAAGAAAATATTGGCATTATGGATTAAAAAAATGTTCGTAGCCATTGTGTGAGTGTGTATGTATGCACGTGTCATCTAATTTTCTTGTAATTGTGTTAGATAATAGCCATTGTCAGTAGTTTTCGAAAAGCAAGCACACTGGCTACTACTGATTCTGTAGTTGCTTTGAATATCCAAGCATTTGACCAAAGGTATGCCTCCCTTTTAACACCAACATACCTTTTCTCTTTCTTGCGCCTTTGCTTCAAACAACTGCCGACAAAAAAAGTAATGCAAGGTATATCATGCCGGACTAGGATTGTATGTAGTTTCCCTTTTACTAATACTTATCTTCTTAGTTGACACAATATTTGGATTATACATGAGGATAGTTTGCACTCCTGATGCTCTTTTTTATCTTAACTAATAAAATTTGAAACAAATTTGACCTTAGATTTTTGCCATACTTTACCTTTCGAAAGCTGCCCCAGAAAATAAAGTTAAAGAAGACGAGTCTCTTATGCATGTGTGTTTTTATTGCAGATTATGAGTCAACCAACAGAAGAGCGATTAGAGATAAATAATTTAGGACAAATGCAGGTTAAAATTAGATATTAAATTTATGGAGGTAGAGAAGCAAAAGCTCCAGTCAAATTGAAAATAGTATAGTGTAAGAGATATTAAGTCACTTGTTTGATGAGAAGCTCTGCATCTATAGCACAAGATCACCTTAAGTGTGGGAAGCGAACTCATATTCTATGAATGTATCGGAAAGTAGGCTCACAAGTAGTTAACCTGTGGAAACTAGCAGCTTACGACTGTTATGAGGTGACATTATCGAAATTCATTTCTATGGGGCAGAGTTAATTGGCAGAAGGCATCTTGGTTGGTGCTTGCAGGTGGCCACACTGTCAATTTATCATGTCATCATGGTAGTCCTTGACCAGTTTCAACATCTTATTAGGTTAGCAATGGGTCTTTGGCTTTTACTGTTATGTTGTGCTGATGGAAACCACTTTCAGGAGGTGTTTTATGGATCGAGAGTTGAAAGTTGTAGACGATAAGGAAGCTATTTTGCTTTAGTAGTTCTATTTCATTACTTAAAATATTAGTTCCCTTTAATAGCGCTCACCAACAGAGCAAGAACAGGTCCTAGGTCCTGCGATGAATTTGTGAATATGAAAATGTTAGATTTGACTGATCAACTCCTCTCAAATCAGCTGCAAGTGGTTTTGAATCTTTTTAGGGGACTTTGAGAATTTTCTGCATTAACATTACGTCTCTAGATATGGGTGATTATACATGGTTTGGTAAAAAAATTTAGGCATCATGAATTACATATCATAGGGGGTGATTAAAGCATTCATTTCAGAAGTTATTCGATCATGGTAAAAGGAAATGCCTAACTTGGGACTGAAAAATATTATGCGGAGCGGCTATGCAAAAAGAAGAAAAAAAAAAAGAATAAGGCAAGAAAGAGTGTTTCTCTTCTTTTTTTCCCCTTAAGAGGCGAACTCCCATTCAAAGCAGCTCCTTATAGAGCCAAAATAAAGCAGGCTTAGTAGTGAATTGCAAAAAAGGGAGTCCTCATAGGGACACTCTTGTGCTTAGATGCTTTTATTACTTTCCCTGTATGGCTTCGGTCCTCCTTCCTTGTGCCTTCAGATTTTTTTTAATCGCTAAGAAATCACAAACTGATCTTAACATCATGCTTTGCACATCAAAATAGCTAAGGAAACATGTTGCATGTCTTGCTAATGAATTGAAAGTTCCTACAGCTCTCCTGCCATAGGCATCATAAACCTGTCGGGGCTTGGCACTTATGGTCTAAAGTGGGGACCTAATGCACAATATGCTTTTACACACTTTTCATTGACAGATTGATGGTTGTTCCCATCTCTAATATTTCTTTCTACAATCTGTTTTGATTTTTATGGCTGCCATCTAAGATATTGCTTGCGGTAATTAAGATACTAAACCACAAGTTTACATGTATGCCTCAAAGATTAGCCTTTTTTCCTATTCATGTTTCTTGCTTATACCTTGTTACAATTTGCACGTAGGAGTTCTCTAGCATGAGATATTGGCAGTGATTGGACTTAGGGCGGAGAAGGGCACACGTAGCGATCTGAGGGGTTTGGTTTAAGCATTAAAGAACACATGGTGATATGTTTTTATGTATGCCCACTGTGTTGCCTTTTTGCCTATTCCACGTTCTTGCAACATTTTCCATGTTTGGTTCTACGGTGTCATATATTGCATATGTTTTTTAGGGACCTTCTCGCGATTGTTGAGTGAGGTGGGTGAGTTCCTTTTTTATCATCAAATGAGACCTATGGTTTGAACATGAGACTATTAGTTATCGCTATTTCCCTGCAAACTGAATTGCGACATGAGTAGGGAATTCATTTTTAATTATAAAATGCCACCTATCTGTTTGCACATGTAATTATTACTTACAAAACCGTCATTGTTTCTCATATGTAGATAGATTTAATCTGTTTACGCTATTGATAACTTTTGACGACAAACCTTTCCCAGAATCCAAAGATGGATGAGATAAATCTAACAAAGAATCATCGTACCTATAATGACCAACCATTGAGGATGCAATTCAAATAACAGAACGCCCTTTATTTTTTTCTATTGTTATTTTTCTTTGTGCTAAATTTGCTGCATTTTGATGTTGTTTCCTTCTTGATCATGGCTATTTATGCAGCCAAAAATAGCAAAAATGATGTGCATGTGACAGGGTATAGCTTTAGAACATTCCCAACATGTTACGTGTGGAATCCAATGGAAAAGTGTTGGACTAAAGCGAAGAGACATGTTGGACCAGAGAAGAGAGGCACAAACAGGTTGAAAGAAGCATTGTAAACGGTGTTTCTAATGAAGCAGAACAATGAGAAACCCTCAATTTTGTGAGACTTAGCTATTCAATTCTTCGCAAATATATTCATGAAAACATGATGACATTTGATCTGGAAGTCTCGAACTCTAATCTTTGGGGCAGCTTCCAAGATGGAATAAAAAATTCTAAATAAATACTAATGTTCGATCAACCCATGAGCGTAAATATTTGCATCATTCGGTTTGTCAAAACTAAGCCAACATAATTACATGCATTAATTGAAGTTCTGAACATGGTTGAAATTATTGGTGACGAAATGGATAAGAAGAAAGGGGTAACAAAGACTTCTTTTCCCTGTCATATAATCATTCATTTTTTGTTTATACCCTTGCTAGGTCTAACATGAATATTGTTGGCATGAATACAAGGTTGTCAAGAGCATCATATCACACTAACAACCAAGACATCTGTTCGAAGTCTTGAAGCAATAGTGAATCTCCATGGTGATACTCATACATTTTATTAGATCTCAATTGAGGTTGTGCGACTAAACTAAGTGGTGACTTTGGCTTGTCTTTTCAAATTGATAAAAGGAAATGTTGTATATTCGATAAGAAGTGTTGCTATTTATCAAGGAGACGCAACATGATATAGTATAGACCACTAATCAAGTAAAATAAAATGAAGATGATTCAATACCTTTTTAAAAATATAGACCACTAAATAGACAAACTACTCACGTGCATCGCACGTGCACCACAACTAGTTGAATCCAAAAATGCTTCTTTCTTTGAGAATATTTCTCCTATGAAAAATAAAGTGCCTAGAGTTATTGATGAGCATGCTAGTTGTGATAATCCTATCGATGAAACTCTAGAATTTAGAAGAAGCAAAAGAATGAGAATTGAAACTAATTTTGGAGATGATTATTACGTATATCTTGTTAATGATGAACCATTATCATATCATGATGCTATAGCTTCTATAGATGCACCTTTTTGGAGAGAAGCGATTAATAATGAATTAGATTCGATCATGTTTAATCATACTTGGGAACTTGTAGACTTGCCTTATAAGACTAGACCTATTGGCTGCAAATGGTTCTTCAAGAAAAAATTGAAACCATATGGTTCTATTGATAAATATAAGGCACGATTGGTGGATAAGGGCTATAAGCAAAAACATAATGTTGATTATTTCGATACATACTCTCTTGTCACTAGAATTACATCTATCAGAATATTATTTGCCATTGCATCCATACATAAACTTGTTGTACATCAAATAGACGTTAAAACTGCTTTTCTAAATGATGATTTTGAAGAAGAAATATACATAGAGCAGCCCGAGGGATATGTGGTCCCCGGACGAGAAAATAAAGTGTGTAAATTGGTTAAGTCCGTGTACGGATTGAAACAAGCTCATAAACAATGGCATGAGAAATTTGATAGCGTAATGATATTTGATGGATTCTTGATTAACAATGCTGATAAGTGCATTTATTATAAATGTGTTAATGATAGCGTAATCATTATATGCTTGTACGTTGATGATCTGCTTATATTTGGAACAAGCAATGATATTGTGCATGTTACTAAGAGATTTTTAGCATCTAAATTTGACATGAAAGACATGGGTGAAGCTAATGTTATTTTGGGAATCAAAATCTTGAGGCATGATGATTCTATCACATTATCACAGTCACACTTTGTTGAGAAAATATGAGCATTATGACTGTACGTCTTTGTCTTCACCTTATGATGCAAAGCTGCATCTTATAAAAAATACTGGTGACAGCGTGTTACAAAATAAGTATGCACAAATAATTGGTAGCCTAATGTTTTTGATGAATCATATTCGTCTTGATATTGCATATGCAGTTGGCAGATTGAGTAGATATAATCCTAATCCTAGTAAGGAACATTGGAATGCAATATACAAGTTGTTGAGATATTTGAAAGGCACCATTGATTATGGATTAACATATTGTGGTCATCCTTCTGTGCTTGAAGGTTATTGTGATGCTAACTGGATTTCAGATTCAGATGAGTTAAAGCCCACTAGTAGATATGTGTTCCTACTAGCTGGAGGAGCGATCTCTTGGAAGTCATCAAAGCAGACAACTATCACTAAATCCACCATGGAAGCAGAGTTGATTGCCTTAGAGAAGGCGTGTTCTGAAGCAAAGTGGCTCATAAGTTTTTTAGTTGATATACCCTTGTGGGGTAAACCCAGTCCACCTGTGGTGATGCATTGTGATTGCCAAGCTGCCATTGCTCGAGCCAAAAGAAAAATATATAATGGGAGGGGTTATCACATCTGGATGCGACATGCGACTGTGAGGCAGCTAATTGAGAACAGTATCGTATCTATGAATTTTGTGAGGTCAGTAAGGAACTTGGCCGATCCTCTAACTAAGCCACTAGGGGGAAGCCTAGTGATGGATGCATCAGGGGGGGATAGAACTTTACCCAATTTAAGAGATGAAGTGACGGACACCTAACCTCTGTGATCAGCGATCCCGTGAAGGAGGTTCAATAGGTAACAACGAAGTCATGGAGTCTGTTGGGCACTGTCGCATTGTGTATATCCTCTAAGGCAGGAGGTCTTTAAGAGAAGAGTCCATCCCTATGGTGTATGACAGTGACCACTGTAATGTGTGAGGATGAGCATAGCTCTTAATGGGTTCATAGTCCCTAATTATTGGGATAGGGTGTTCAGCTGCGGCACATTCCCTGATAGATACCACCTATATGTGTGTGAGGTTGAGCCGCCTCTATGGGACTTGGGTATGTCGCTAGAGCACACATGAAAATCCAGGCACGACGCATGGCCATTTAGCGTCAACCCGCTTGAATGACCCTGACTAGAGATATTATGTGGGTGGTGAGTATGCGCACTTCACAAGAACAAAATATGGGTAAAAGAGTATTTGCTCTACCATCGTATTTCTGTGAATTCCTGCTCATTTATCTTAGGAAAGGTTTAATCTACGTGACACCTCGTCGATGCATAATTTCTCGTATCCTCTTCCTTTATCAAGTCTGTCTTTTGAAACATGTGGGGGATTGTTGTATATTATTGTTTCAAACCACTTGTGTGTGGTGGGGCCGGTAGCCCTTATTTTATGGGTCAAAAGGAAGCCTGCCAAAGCAGGCTATGCCTGCAACTCCCATGCCCTGTTGTTCATGTTTTTAGGTCGGTGGAAAAAGGCCTGTGGAAAGGCTGCCAACTTCCCCAATTTTCTCTTGCTTTGTCTCCAAGTTTTGGCAGACTTCTCTGCCTATATAAAGGCCATTCGGCCTCACAAATCAACACACACAATCACATATTCACACAAATACTGCTTCACCGGTTTGCACACACTCAGTCCAAAATTATGATATACACTGTATTGTTTTTAGTGTCAATATATTTTGATATCAATTGAGTCATGGAAGAGGATAGTCAAGAGGGTCATTCGTGAGAAAGAGGGTCATTCGTGAGACTCAGTTGAAAGTGCTTGCAAAGAGAGTTAAGACTATAGTCTAATCCTGGAGGTTGCGTGCCATGAAGCCCATCGCATCGAGCCACTAGTTTTGGGGGGCGCGAAACAACCTTTTAGGACAAAGCTTCGGCTCGATTCTTAGATTGGTGAGATTAGTTTAATGTATTTTGTAACGTGATATTATTTATATTGTATTTTGATTTTGTTGATTTTGTATAAGAAAGTGCGATTTTGTTCCAAAATTACTGTAAACGGATTTATATCCAACAATAATAAAGTGAATAAGGTAAGCTTTACATACATTATTGATAGGACCTCTTGCAAAAAAACGAATTCTATAGGAGTGAGTTGGACAGTATGACTATCTTTGGACCGAAAGAACCTCTCGTAAAAAGAAGTTTCTGCGGTGAAATTTACTAGCTAGGCGGCAGGCTCAATCACCATTTTAATAGAAAAGGATGCTACTGTAAAATCATAATTCATATGTTTTTAGTTTTTTTGGTTTACTTTTAGGGCAAACTGGTGGAGCAATTCAACCTAAGAAAACGGCTGGTAAAATTGGAAAATCCGTGATGGACGAGTTAAAAGTTAACGTAGAGGAGCAAGTCAACATGGAGATAGCTAATCAAGTTGATGGGCAGGTGCAACAAGGCCAATACAATGGGAGGAATACTAGTCAGTCCTTCTATATTTTTCTCTCTCCTGGACGCAAAAAAGTGCATGAGTGGTTTTCTTTTGTTTCTTTCCCATGTGTGGATAAATATATCTGGACGCGAAATCACTATCAAATCCTAGCATTTTTTGTTGTTTCTTTTCCATGTGTTTTTACCAAGTTCAAATGAAAATCCTTGTCTTTCTTGGATTAAATGGTAATGTTTTAATAAAGAATAACTTTTGGCTTTGCATTGATCGATAAAACTCGCAAGCTATTGTTAGTAAGGTAGATCGTAGCAAAAAATGTGACTAGAAGTACTACTAGAATGCCACTAATCATAGAGTGAATAAGGTAAGCTTTACATACATGATTGATTGAACCTCTTGTAAATAGAAGTACTCAATAAGAGTAAGTTGGACAATATGGCTGTCCTTGGACCGAGAGAACCTTTTGTAAAAAGAATTTTTTGCGATAAAATTTACTAGTGATATGGCACGTTCAATCACCATTTTTCCACATAATAGAACGGGATCTTGTTACACTGTGAAAGCATGATTCGTATATTTTTCCTTTTTTGGCTTATTTTTAGGGCAAACTGGTGGAGCAAAACGACTTAATGGAATGGCTGGTAAAATTGGTAGAGCCATGATGGACAATTTTTGGGTTAACATAGACGAGCAAGTCAAAATGTACATGGCTGATCAAGTTAATGACCAGGTGCAACAAGGCCAAAATGACGGAAGGAACACTAGTTAGTACCTCTATATTCATCTCTCTCTTTGATGCAAAAAAATGCATGAACAACTTTTTGTTGTTTCTTTCCCTTGGGTGGACAAATATCTCTGGACGTGGAATCACCATACATAAGGATATCAAATCCTTCCTTTTTTTTGTTGTTCCTTTTCCATGTGCTTTTACGAAGTTCAAATGAAAATATCATTGTCTTTCTTGCATAAATTTGTATTGCCTTAATTTATAATAACTTTGGTTTAGCCATTTACCACAAAACTCACAACCTATTGTTAGTAAGACCAACGGTAGCAAATAGTTTTACTAGAAGTTCTACTAGAATGCCACTAACAATAGAGTGAATAAGGTAAGCTTTACATACATTATTGATAGAACCTCATATAAAAAGAAGTATTCGGCTGGAACAAGTTGGAGAGTATGATCGTCTTTGGACCGAAATAACCTCTTGTAAAAAGAAGTTTTTTGCAGTGAAACTTACTAGTGAGATGGCACGTTCAATCACCATTTTTATAGAAATGGATCCTTTTTTACACTGTAAAAGCATGATCCATATGTTTTCTTCTTTTTTACTTTACTTTTAGGGCAAACTGGTGGAGGGAAACGACCTAATGGAATGGCCGGTAAAAGTGGTAAAGCCATTATGGACAAGTTCAGGGTTAACCTAGAGGAGCAAGTCAACATGGAGATGGCTATCAAGTTAATGAGCTGGTGCAACAAGGCCAATACGACGGGAGGAACACTAGTTAGTGCCCTCTGTATTTATATATCTCTCTCTGGTGTAAAAAAGTGCATGAGCTACTTTTTGTTGTTTCTTTCGTATGTGGGGATAAATATTTCTGGACGTAGAATCTTTACTGGACGTGTAATCTTTACCTTTGAATATTAAATCATGCCATTTTTTGTTTTTCCTTTTCCATTTGTTTTAACCAATTTCAATAAAAATTCTTGTCTTTGTTGCATAAAATTGTATTGCTTTAATGCAAGAGAACGTGTAACACCCCAATTTTAAAGGTGCTCAAAATATTACTGGTTGGTTGAGAGAAAAATGATGAAGATGATTTTAAGTGACAATTGGGATTGATATTATCGTGCTTGTTGGGTGTCATCGTGCAATTGTGACACCTCGTGCTTATTGAGGAGTCAATGTTGATTATTTCTCTGATCGACACCTCGTGCTACCTATCATTGTCGTGCTTGTGATGTGTCAACATAGTATTGCGACACGTCGTGTTTCGAGCCTTGTCGTGCTTGTTAGGTGGCACAACCTTGCCACGTCACGTCGTGCTTCGACCCTCGTCGTACTTTCCTTAGCCTTGTCGTGCTTGCTACGTGGCAGGACCTTGTGCTTCCAGCCTCGACGTGCCTTGGTTAGCCTTGTCGTGCTTGTTAGGTGGGACAGTCTTGTTTTGCCACCTCGTGTTTCTATCCACTTCTTGCTTCTTAGAAATTTCTATAAATAGGCCTTTGATCTTTTCAAATTACTATAAGTTATCTTTGACTTTTGTCAGTAGATTGACAACTAAAGAGTGAGAGAAGAAGATTAGCCGCAATTATGAAAAAGTAATCATAGGGCCTGATTGGGAAAATTTGTATAAGTGGATTCTTCGTGATTTAGGTAAGGAGAAGTCCATATCACTATTCTTTTATACCACGTGGTTATTTCTCATCGTTCGTTGTACTCCTAAACACTGTTGTCCTAAAATCTTGCTCAAATGCTTTTTTTTTAATATTGGTTGTTGTGGCCAAAAATTGACCGGTACCGAACGAGCATCGATTAGGACCAAACGAGCACGCGAGCAGACCTGCAAAGCACAACATGAGCAAACGGTGACGCGCCGGGACCCCCGGAGGGGGCTCCAGCGGGGAGTCTCCGATGCTTAAGTCAGTAAGCAATTTTAGAGAGAATATCTGAATGTATTAGATAGATCATCAGAACTTACCTTTTTCTCCATCTTTCACTTCCATTTTATAGGAATGTCTTAAAGGGCCCCTTAGTTAATGGGGAGTTTCTAGCTTTTATGGGGAGTTAACAAAATTCATGGGTGATTATTGCCTATGATGGGAGAGTGGGGCGGTTTCGAAACTCTCTGGTGGCGACACGTGTCGCTCTCCCACGGGTGTATATTTTTACCCATATCATTTGCCCCCCATTCCATGTTCTTTTTGAGAAAGAATGTGGAAGCAGGATAATTGAATTAGCATCGAATTTCAGACTTTATTAAGGGATGCTCCGCGTTAGGAATTTAAACCAAAAGTGATATATCTCTCTCATTGGTAGAGTGCAGAAACTTTTGGTTTGGCAAAGGCGGGCTTGTCTTCCCGGCCTGCCGAATACAGTCTTAGAAGGGCTCGCCTACTCGATTGGCAGCGTAAAGGCCTTAAACGTGCTCGCCTACTCGGCTAGCTGAGTAGAGAGCATGGATGTAGTCTTCTGCTTAGCTGGTCGAGTAGAGTCTTAAAGGAGCTTATCTGCTGGGCTGCGCGAGCAGAGAGACAGCCTAATGTGCTGGTCGCCTCGGCTTAACGAGCAGAGGTTTAGGAGACTCTGAAGGTGCTCGTCTGCTCAGCTTGGCGAGATGACTCTAATGTGTTCGTCTGCTCAGCCTAGCGAGCAGAGGCTTAAAGATTCTAAAGGCGCTCGTCTGTTCAGATTCACGAGCACAGAGACTGACCTCTGAGGGAGCTTGTATACTCGACTGGGCGAGTATAGGCAGATGGGTCTAATGTGCTTGTCTGCTCGGCTTTGCGAGCAGAGGCTTAGACCTCGAATAGAGTTCGCCTACTTGGTTGGGCGAGTAGAGGCAAAAAGGGTCTAATGTGCTCGTCGCCTCGGCCTAGCGAGTAGAGGTTTAGGAGACTCTGAAGGCGCTCGTTTGCTCGGTTTGGCGAGATGACTCTAATGTGTTCGTCTGGTTGGCTAGAGCAGATGCATGGGTCTAATGCGCTCGTCTGCTCGGTAGAGGCTTAGACCAAAAGAGCTCAACTACTCGACTAGAGTAGAGGTATGGGTCTGTGCGCTCGTCTGCTCGGCAGAGGCTAAGACCAAATGCGATCGTTTACTTAATTAGAGTAGAAGCATGGGTCTGTGTGCTCGTCTGCTCGATAGAGGCTAAGACCAAAGGTGCTCGTCTACTTAGCTAGAGTAGAGGCATGGGTCTGTGCGCTCGTCTGCTCGGCAGAGGCTAAGACCAAAGGTGCTCGTCTACTCGGCTAGAGCAGAGGCATGGGTCTGTGCGCTCGTCTGCTCGGTAGAGGCTAAGACCAAAGGTGCTCGTCTACTCGGCTAGAGCAGAGGCATGGGTCTGTGCGCTCGTCTGCTCGGCAGAGGCTAAGACCAAATACGCTCGTCTACTCGGCTAGAGCAGAGGCATGGGTCTGTGCGCTCGTCTGCTCGGCAGAGACTAAGACCAAAGATGCTCGTCTCCTCGGCTAGAGCAGAGGCATGGATCTGTGCGCTTGTCTGCTCGGCAGAGGCTAAGACCAAAGGCGCTCGTCTACTCGGCTAGAGTAGAGGCATGGGTCTGTGCGCTCGTTTGCTGGGCAGAGGCTAAGACCAAATACGCTCGTCTACTCGGCTAGAGCAGAGGCATGGGTCTGTGCGCTCGTCTGCTCGGCAGAGGTTAAGACCAAAGGCGCTCGTCTACTCAGCTAGGTGAGTAAAGGCAGAAGGGTCTAATGTGCTCGGCTTTGCGAGCAGAGGCTTAGACCTCGAGTGCAGCTCATCTACTCGGCCGTACGAGTAGAGGCAGAGGCTTTATAGAGGATTCGAGTGAAGAAGCGTGTCCACTCAGTTTTTGTCAAAGTTTCTATCAAGGGGTACAAGGGTAAACTTACCCCCCATGTTGTGTTGATTGATTGTCGCTACATGTTGGTTGTCCCAACGGTCGTGAGATCTTGGCTATTGGATTACAATAATATCTCTATATAAGGAGAACTCGTTTTATTTCTCTTCACTTTATTTTTTAGCAGGAGAGACTTCAAGATGCCTAAATGAGTTTGTCTGCTCGGTCCAGCGAAGTGGGAGTCAATCAGAGTTCTTATGCTCAGTCCGACGAGTAGTGAGCTAGAAATTCGAAGGATCAATGCTCTGTGAGGCTTACGTGACTCCTCGAGAAAGGAGTATGAGTGCTCAGCTGGGCCAAGGTTTAGGCGACTTTTTATAAAGATGAGCATGAGTGCTAGGCTAGACCAATGCAAATGTCCTGAGTGAAGGTTGCCGAATGATAACTGGCGCTATGATGTGTTGAGCTTCTCAAAGTGTTGGTCCTAAAAGTTGTTAAAGCATGGTTGAGGTACTAACGAGTGAGCCTCGTAATATCTCTTCTTAGGCCGTAATAATCCTGGAATGACGACGCTCCTCGTCGTTTAGAAAAAGTGATGTGGCTATTGCAACAGTTTTGGTCATTCTTGTGATGCACAAGGCGAGATTGTTTCCGGATTTACCGTTCAGGTGACCTTGGACATTGGGTGCAAAAGCTTTCAGCGTGATGATGATGAGGATAGGTGAGGCGTCACTGAGTAGGTTGCCGTTAATAAGTGGTGGTTTGTAGTGTTCGATACTTCTAAGAGGGACAATTGATTGAGGTTTGTAACTACTCTACGGATTTTCGCACGGCCTGAACGATGGCTGAACGAGGGGGACTATTGACCGAGGTTGTGCTGCTTAGCCATCGTATGAGGGGGAGTGCAGGCTCTGTGTGAGAGTGGTCGTCGTCTTATATATATATATATGTAGCCCCCCTGACTAAGGAGGAATATATAGAATGATTTTTTCTTAGTCATTGTGTGCAGGGCATACTTACAAAACTTTTAAGTACATAGCATGTCGACTCAGGTGGATGAACACGTAAAGCTAGAGGATCATAGCTTGTTCGCATGGCTGAACGAGAAGATAAAGCTATGGGGACCATGATCTGTTGAAATAGTGCATGGTCAAAACATCACCGGATGAGCAATAAAAATGAAGTCATACGCTGTCGATATGCTGGCGGGGGATCATGTGCAATAAACTCTGGCAACTCTGGCAAGTAAGGCCATTGATTTGCTGGTTGCAAAGGCACAAGCTATCTGGGTTACCGAATGTACTAGTGATGTTATCAGCGTACGTATGCAGTTCTCTTAGAGCTATCAGATTGTTGGTAACGTGTGCTCTCTACTGCGAAAATCAGCTTGTCACGTCAAGCCAATATGATGCTATAGCTGGGACTTTATGCGTGACCAAAGCCACAAAGGGCTGTGAACTTGTTTTTCACTTATGAAGTGGTTTGCAGTACAAACCCTCGTAACAGGAAAAAATATGTCACGCAAAAATATAGCAAGAGAGTGCATGAGATGATAAAGGCAACTACATTTTAGCACTAAACTAGTAGTAATCATACACTGTGACACCATTATTACCCTGCCAGTTAGACAAGTAAGATGTGTCGTATTGCGTAACGTAAACGGGGCATAATAACAAGAAATTATTAGCCCTTCGATGCCTGGAAGGCGCTTAGTCAAATGAAGCAATTGGCCAATGCTAGACCAAAATTTTAATAGGCTTAGGCTAAAGTATTTAAGCAATACCGAGGTGCATGCTAAACGTGCCAACACTTAAATATATAGCCGTTGCATATAATGTCGTGTACAAACATGTTTGTCTACATATGTTTTTAGCGATGAGTACAAGATGTGTGGCTACACACGTGAAGGCTTTGAAAGAGCATATGGCATGTGTGTAAATAAGACTTGGTTATGGGTCTTAAACATATATATGCAAATTCATAGGCTTAAAAGCATAAAGCTAAGTAATGAAAAGAAATCACCTGATAGTTTTTTCTAGGTTCTCTTTCAACAAGAGCAGCAGTCATAGCGCCGCTGCTAGTGAAGCCGTGTTCCATCGACAATTTGGCACAATTGGAGGCAGGTTCAGCCATTTCCCCTTGAGGTTTGTCAATTGATGGCGAAGGCCCTTTGTTTACTGATCTCCATGGTGGAGGCTTGGACGGAACACCGGCGGCAGTGGCGTATGTCTGGCGACGGCAGAAACTGGGCCGGAGTTGTGGCAGCAGCCCGCCGTTCGATGGTGACGTCGTGCGGTTGCCTTGGCCGCAGTTGCAGGCTATGGTGTGCGCGATTGTTGTTGTTCGCGATTTGCAGTGGTTGGTCCACGATTGGCGTGGCTAGCTGTGGTGTTGACTGGTTCTACCGTTGGCGATCTCGCAGCAGAGCTGGCAATTGTGATGGTACGGTTTTGGACTCTGAGTAGAACGGTGGCAGCGTTGCTGCCTTGGTCGCTGTGGAGTAGATCTTGACTCTCGCGACGGCGTCAGCCCCTAGACAGCAAGGTAATAGCCGTTCTTGTGTGGTTCCATCGGCATCATATTACCGGTCTGATACGCTGATCCCGGCGGGATGCATGGTAGACTGTGGCATTCGGCGGCGGTTCTTCTCCCCTCTCTGCTCTTTTTCTACTTTTTTTTTTTGGTTAGTGGTTGTTGCTATTGCAGCTCCACGGTAACTGTGTGAGCGGAGGAGATACCCACCAATGACTATTGTGGGTGGAGGCGTCAATTAAGGCAGAGGCGACAGGAGAAGGACGCGTCGCCCACGGCAGCTCCTTGGTGTCGTTCATCGTGAGGCATGGCTTAAAACTTGTCGTGGAGTGTTCCACGAGCCATTGACCAGTGCACACGCCGCCAATGCTGTGAATCTCTTCGGCAAGTGTTCTGAACTCCATTTTTCTCTTTTTATTTTTTGCTGCAATAGTGCACCATCGTAGATGGCCACTGCTTGTGTGGTTGGTTGATGGCTTGATGTTCCCATTGTGGCGTGGGGTTAGACGGAATAGAATTTACGGGGAGTTGGCCAGAGTGGTGCCGGCAACTCGCCGCTCTGTCGCGACAGAAGATTTGTGGTTCGCCGTGGCGTGGCAGCGGGGCCATTCCCATTTTGCGGTGGTTGCTATTAGATAGCAGGAAAAAGGGCGACAGTGTAGTGACTCCGTGGACGCGTATATTTGCGGTGGCTGGGGGTGAACTTATCACTGTCTGCGGTGTGGTCCAAGTTGCCGAAGCATCGCCAGACAGAAACATCGGCGATTGTGCGCGATGTTGAACTTATACTTTTCTTTTTCCTTTGCTGACGGCCGCCGAATTGGCAGTGGAGACCATGGTTCCAGCGCCACCGCTGTCCTTGGTTGCTGTAGCACCGTTGGCGCTGCTATTTTTTGTGACGGCGGGCTGTGATTGCCGGATTGATGACCCACGGTAGTGGGTGACCAAAGACTATTCCTGTAACAGCGGCGGTGGTGCGTGACAACTGGCTGAGCTTCGCCGGACTTAAAGGTCGGTCTTGGTGTTTGGTTGTCATGAGACTTGGTCTGAATATTGCTGTCAACTGCCACGCGATTAACTGTTGTAGGTGCGCAGCCAGTGCTGTCGGAGGTTTACCCTTTGCTTCAAGATCTGCCTGGCTAGTGGGTCCCACGGATGGCGCCAAAATGTTGTGGCAAAAAATTGACCGGTACCGAACGAGCATTGGTTGGGACCAAACGAGCACGCGAGCAGACCTGCAAAGCACAACATGAGCAAACGGTGACGCGCCGGGACTCCCGGAGGGGGCTCCAGCGGGGAGTCTCCGATGCTTAAGTCAGTAAGCAATTTTAGAGAGAATATCTGAATATATTAGATAGATCACCAGAACTTACCTTTTTCTCCATCTTTCACTTCCATTTTATAGGAATGTCTTAAAGGGCCCCTTAGTTAATGGGGAGTTTCTAGCTTTTATGGGGAGTTAACAAAATTCATGGGTGATTATTGCCTATGATGGGAGAGTGGGAGAGTGGGTAAATGCCACTTCCCACCTCTTCAAGATTCATGGGGCGGTTTCGAAACTCTCTGGTGGCGACACGTGTCGCTCTCCCACGGGTGTATATTTTTACCCATATCATTGGTGAACATCTTATTTTTGAAATATGTTTGCGGGACATGGCTTAAGTACTTTTGATCAATGGCAGTACTCCAGTGATTTGTCTATGTACATGGTATGGTATGATATAGCTGAGCTTTGGCGGATCCCTTTGAGGATACCGGAAGCAAGATGCTGAAGTGGTATATTTGATGTGCAACTTTGATATTGAATTGGTTTACTAATTGTTCGGGGTACTAAGCCACAGTTGTATTGACAGTTTGACTATCAAATATATTGACTGATGTTGAATTGTTTAGCGTGTTTGATTCTGATTCTATGGTGCTATGATTATTCCACTTACTGGGCTACCCGGCTCACCCCCCATCATTTACCCTTCGAGTGCATATGATTAATTATATAAACACATTCAAGCGGGGATGTGAGTGGGATTTCGAGTTTTAGAAATATTTGTAACCTATTTCTAGGGCTTGTAATCTGATGGGATATTGTTGTAATTGTATTGATGATATTAAATTAAATGATTGGCGACTTGGGTCGTCACAGAACGTAACTTGTAAGCTATTTTCACTACGACAAACTGTAGGAAAGATTGTTACTAAAGTGACTAAGTTAAGTTGTACATGCAAACTTAAAACTTACGTTGAAGGAGAAATTGTTCCTAAAAAATTCTATCCGACACAATAACAAGAGCGCCAAAAATCTTAGTATAATAATTGGACTTATAAAATATAAGAATCTTGTTTTTTTTTTTTTTTTGTGTTATTTTCTTTTTCTACCCTATTTAACTCTTTGCTATGATTTATTAGTAGAAACTTGTAGGTATAATTTGCCAAATATTTGCAAACTTTTTAAAACTAAGAAACCAATTACACACATTCTAAAACTTTACCTAATCAATATGCTTATACAACAGGCCTTGATTTTGATTATTAACACCTAAAAAATACTTTAAGAAAACAATATAAATTTTATAAAACTAGGAAACCAACTTTACAGCTACGAAATCTCTACATAATACATGGATTTACATATAATTAAAATCTTAAAAGCAATTAAAATAAACAAGATAAAATCTCTCAAATGTAAACAACGAAAATCATGTATGAAAATTAATGATTAACACTTTGTAATTTAAAAAGTAAGCTTTTCTTAACATATTTTATCCCTTTTAACTATGCAAAACATCATTCTATTGGTTTTGATGTTCTTTTCTTTTCTTTACCCTTTACTAATACCATGATTTGTTATTAAAAATTCATTACTAATTTGTCCATTTTTTGTAAACCTTATTGAACTGGAAAACCATGTAGCAACCTGAAAATTTCGAGCATTAACTCCCTGAACTTTCGAAGCGTTCAAATACTCTCTCGCTCGATCAATCACTTAGTGACATAAAAACCTCGACTCAACTAGCAAGTTTCAATATATATGTCAAAGCTTCTAATCGATGCAATGCCTCAATTCCTTTAAAGGAATAGTCATTGTAACATCCCAAAATTTTTCAGAACGTTAGACAATCAATCAATCATTCGCTAAACAATATTATCCCCAAAACGTAACCAAATAATACGCAAAACTTTCAGAGCGACTAAACATCCATCAAAGTATTTTCTCTCAGTGTACAATCATATCTGGAAACTAATTTAAACATGAATAATAAACTATCAAAGTCACCCACACAAGGGTTCTAACAATCAATACCAAGAGTCGGCTATAATCCTTATTCGGGCAACTTAATGCGCTATGACCTGCAGAAAGGAAGTCAAAGGAGAGTGAGTTTTCGACAGCTCAGTAAGGTTGATCAAAGACTTAAAATAACAAAACGATTCAGACGAGTTTTCATATAAAGTCAAACAAAACTTTTTAAGAGTATTTTCAATAAAACACAACATTTTGATATAGACGAACGATTCAAATGATTTTTAAATTCAAGTCAAACAATATCTTTTCGAAACACCTTTAAATGAAATCTTAATTGTTTCGAGATAAACAGAGGGACTAGTATTCAACTCAATCCCTTAAATCAATAGTTATTTCAAAACAGTTCAAGTGCAATAAAACATAAAGAGAAAACATTGAACATGAGTAGTACGCTGTAGCAAAGCCACCTCGGTAGTGCTCGATACGCTTTACATATGATTATGTACACTGACTAGTTCATCTAGGTACTAATTTAACACATCCAACATATCATCCTTATAACGCCAGCAATACAGACCATCCTTATGGCTCCCAAATTACTAACTCATGTCAACATTGAGAAACAATAAATATAATTCAAAACATTTTATGATAATTCAATGAATAGAACAATTGAGACTAAACAAAGAATTACAAACGATCGCTTAAGGTTCAAGTTAGGATTTCAGTCACAAAATCCAAATATTTTCAAATTTTTTTATAAAACAATATTTCAATAAAATTTTGCAAAACCATTAAGATTAAAACATATGGATTCAGATGATGAGTAGGGTTAGGAGAGAAAATCCTTACCTCGATCCAAGCTAAGCGATGCTACCAACCTCGATCAATATTTTCTGAATAAACCTAGATTGGCAATCCATATGTTAGAACATAATCTATGCTCCAATACTAATAACCTAATATCAGTTACCCACCATGTGCTCACTTCTAAGTCCGGAATCGCTCAACTCAAAGCACGCCTCGCACGCGGCCAACCTACCAAAAAATCTCGTACACTCCTTAATGCGTAACAATATTCTAAATTTCTTAATAAATTATAATAGAGCACTTTTATTGCTTAAAAAATTATACAAAGTCAAAATATGTATTTTCTGATTTTGTTTTTGAATATTTTCGAATTAAAATAATTTCTTTAAATGCAATAAAAACCCATAAATTGCCGAAATTTCTTCTAGCTGAAAATAAAATCCCATAATTTTTGTAACATCTTTAAAATATGTATGAAAATTTTAAATCAGAAATTAAAAGGCATTAAAACTAGTTTTAAATTATCCGTTTTGCTAAAACCAATGCGATACGGAAACCATAGAAAATCAGCTCCAAATATCATCAAATTCAAACCGAGTCTTATTTATACCATAAAGACATTTCTATAATTTTTTGCAGAACATTTTCAGGGTTTAAAGT